>OW121745.1:3554599-3704599 GCA_933228675.1 Stomorhina lunata
GTATAAGAGATCCTTATACATTTTTCTTCCGAAACACACGTCTAACAGTAAAATTACACCCATTTGTATTCATTTGGATCGTGAAACGTACAACACACTATGGAAACAATTCGTATGCATGCTTAATTCAATTCCCGCAGAAGATTGCTTGCCAATTGAAATATATGGGGATTCAAAGCTAATGTTCGCATTAGATTTTCTCTTACCTATTTTTCTAGTTCAGGCACAAAGTATAGCACAAGCAAGAGTAATCTCCTGAATGCTCTTCCTAATGAAAAATAAAAAAAATTGCGTTTAGGAAATTGACCCTGTGTACACCACATACATATGTACACTAGCGTTATAACGCGATGAAGTTTTGAACTTCTACAAAATTTAAGTATTTTCTAATTCGTACCAAAGAAGGGAGCAAAAACAAACTGTGATATTATTTCCAATGAAAAGTGATTTTGAAAGAAATTGGTTCGTAGACGATGTGAAGGTCTTAATAAACTGTACTGCTCGAAAAAAATAGATTCATCATGATCTAACATATTTGAGACCAATAAAACATTACAAAAATGCGATTTTGACTTTTTTTATTTTGGTAAAATTATAACATAAATAAAATAAAAAAGATATTCTTTAAAACATTTAAACTATGTATTATCAATATTGTTCAAAACAAAAAATAGATTCACTAACTTTGGTTTTTTATATATTATCAATAATTAAATTAAATATTTATTTTGTTAATTACAGTTTATTTATATCAGTACCTGATGAAATAACCGTTATTTTAATGGCTACAGTCAACAAGTCTCTGACATCTTGTAATTGGAATTATTCCCAAGATTCACCCACAACAGTTCTTTTTGCAGGTTTTTACCTCGAAGAGCTGTTTTAACAATTGTTCATAGATTTTCGATAGCATTCAAGTCCGGTGAATGTGTCGACCAGCTCAAAACCTTAACTTTATTATTTTAAAACCAATATTTTGCTCCCTTCAATGTATGTTTCGTTATCTAGTTGAAATACCCATCATAGAGGTATTTTCAATTTGGTTTTAGGCACCATGACGTCGTTTTTAACGTCGTATTGGAGTAATAAATGACATTCCTTAGTCCTTCTACTTTAGACAAAAGGAAGAAAATCTCCATAATACCAATAAACTTTCTTCGCAATATTTAACTGCTTTATTGCATTTTTGGAGGGGTCCAACTACAACTGCCACAGTTAAACAAATGTACTTATGTTTTGCCTGACCATATAATATTTCTCCACATAGTTGTAGGCCAATTTTTTTGAAAAGTAGATGAATCTATATTTTAGCACAGTATAAGTAAACAATAAATGTACCATATACATATAATGTGAATAGAAATTAAAAAAAAATTAAGAAGCTTTAGAAACTGCATTTGGTGAGGAAACCTTTTTGGTAAAAATTACATAAAAAAAAATATTTTTATTATCAGAACTAAATAGCCCATCGCGTGGTGGAATGAAGAAATTTTGTCCAAAAAAAATTATAATTCTAATGTACATACATAATAATAGAGATTTAAACTGCTTAGCATGTGCTCTTTTAAACAAAAATATAAATTTAAACAAATATTTTATTCCATATTCTTACGTATGCAAATTTTATATACTTAAGTAGAAATAATTTATTTATATTTATCTTTTGTAAATATTTCTTAATTATTTATTCTCTCTAAAACTATATATTTTTAATTTTTTATATACTATATCATCATTTTAAAATGTAAATAAATCCATAAACTATAAAAATTAAAGCATTTTATGCCGGAATTAAGTGAAGAAAATGAGGTAGGCATAAAATACATAAATGCATAAAAACTGAAATCTACTTATATTTTAACAATACATAATATATCCATAGTTATTTAGATGTTGAGATATACAATCTGTATATACTTACATTGTACTTACATATGTATTTTGCACACCCCTATATAAATAGTATTGTAGTGAGAATGCTTTACAGTGGCTCTATCATATGTATTTAAATTTACTATTGAGTCCTTTTAATTAAAATGTAGAAGGCACTGAAAACAAATGTTCGGTCTTGCCAAATCTTGTCTACACATCCGATGCTGTTGTTAACTGTAGCAATGCATGTAAATACATCACGCCCATTTGGTTTTTAAATTTATATAAATAACTACTATCGTATGTACCAACCACATTTCGATATCTAGAATCGTTTCCAACACACAGACACAGAAAATTTTACTTTGATGTCAGTGGGGCCTTTTTTCATTGTGGTTGAGCTACATATGTATGTAATATATCAACCTCGTTGAAGATTGCATAGACCAGGTTGTTTTAAGATTTTTTCCAAATGCAGTTAATTATTAAGCTATACTGCTAATGATAGGCTGCTAGTGCGAAGATTCCACAAGAGACTATGGTCGATTAAAGCATCATTTTTTGTACCGATTTTTTATGATACATATTTTGAATCATATCTCTTAAAAACAGAGTTAGTTATTTCGTCCGACTGGCTGAAAGCCAATGCAAACATTGTAAGTACAGGTAGTAGTTATGAAGATAAAGTGAAACTATTAAAAATCAGTTTGTGTACTGACCATTGCCATATATTTTATTATTTTATAATTTATAATGAAATTAGTAAAACCACACACTTTAATTCGATTTGTATATATTGATAACAATTTAAAACTGTATCTCTAAAGGTACGGTCGTCACACTGATTAAACATTTAATCGAAATTATCAAATATTTGATCCTCGTAGTCTGACAAAGAAGAGCAAATATTTTTTACAATTTTGAGCAAATAATTATTTGATGTAAGATCAAATAACAGCAGATCATGTGTATTGTTTACTATACAAAATCACTAAAGTTTTTACTTCGCGGCAAATATTAAAAACAACAACATCAAATATGAAAAACAACAACAACAAATTTGAGAACCAACAAAAGCAAATATGAGAAACATATCGCTAGGTGCCCAATTTTGTTTTGCCAAAGTTTGATCAAATAATCTTTGGGAAAATATTGTGACCATATAGAAAACATATTTGTTTGTTTTTACTTTGAACGTATTTTTTTTTTTTATTTTATCAAACAAAAATCGTCAAATAAATGTGCTAAGACCACAAATTTTTGATTATATTGTTTTGACAATATTTTACTCAAAATAGTTGATTTAAATGTTTGATGAGTCTGACCGTACCTAAAGTAATATCAATCAGCCTTAGTTGAAAACCGTACTTTTGTGACAAATAACATTTTGTGAGCAATTCTAAAAATTGTGTCTTCTTATGGGTTAAAAATATTCGTTAGCAACTAATAATATAAGTAATAACCGAAGTATGTATATCTGATATCTAACTGCAGAAGGTTCTTGAGTGTTTAAATATATAAAAATACAAACAAAAAATCTAAACGAACTATAAAAAGTTTAAGATAGATTTTTTTCTCAATCAAAATCAAAGTACTTGGCGATTATAAAGTAGGTCTGTAGTTTGCTAATAATTACCACAAAACTTTGGCGTATTTTTTATATATTTCTATGATATTGTGTTTGTGTAGTTTAATTAACAATGGACAAAATGTTTGATATGTTGTTTTTTAACATTCAATGAAAAAAAAAACATAAACAAATAAATGTACACTTTTCTTTGAACATAATTAGGCACCTACATCACGTAGACCATCACTGGCTGAATTGATTCCAGATTGGCCAACGTTACATCCATTTCGACGAGAAGAGGTTCGATCAGCTCAGAGTTTAAGAATAAATTTAGAGAAATTTTTAACTTTCTAAACTTTTTTTGGTTGATTCAAATCTGTATTTCCACTTAATTTCATGATATTCTGCTGTCTGTCACTCAATCTCTATTTCTTCTCTATCTCTCTTTCTCTTTGTTTCCCGTATTTTTAACTACTTTGGCATTTTCTCTTCTGTTCTCTTTTTTTAATGAGAATTTTTCATAATGCAATGGGCATTTCTTAATACTCGTAATATGTAAGTGTAAAGGCTAAGACATTTACTCTTTTTTTTAATATTTAATTAATGAAACAAAATTCCAGGGAAATTTTTATATACGTAGAAGAAACTAAATTACGTAAAAATAGTTTAACAATACAATGAAACCTGTTTTTTACTAGGGACCGCACAAGAAAAATTATTTTTAAAACAAACTTTATTTATATTGCAATCATACAATGTATCAGCTAAGGTAAATTTCAGCTCTGTACCTTTTGCCCTTTGGATTGTGCGAATATTGAAAAAACTATCAATTCATGTAATTTAATAGTAGGTTTTTTTTGAAAATTTAATTGCATTTTTGCCTGTAATAAAAATAATGTAATTTTTCGAAAATAGGGCGTGAAAAATGGTAAACAACTTTCTTTGGTGCCAATGAAGCTAAACTAAAAATGTATATCGCTGTTTATTTTTCGATTAAATTAATAAAGAAAGGGTTACCCCAAATGTGTAAAAAGTCCCAAAAAAAAAAACACCGAACAAAAACAAGTTTCAATGTATTTACTAAAAGATCTTGTTAAAAAATTTTCTAGCGTCAATGCCCCACTATGTCCAGAAAAGAAAAAGGCCTTAGTAGAATTTGTTTATGTATAACTTTTTATTTCACGTTCTTCATTATGACCCAAAAATGGTTTATTTTATTTTTTGTAGCCTAGGGTCTAAATTGATATAAATATATAAGTGTTTTTTTTTTTTTTTTGTTTATGTGAACTATATTCACTGAAATTTACAGTATTGAAAGGTGAAAGCAATATCTATTTTGTTAATATTTATGTCGCTAAATGTCTCTAAATCTACATTTTAAACTTTTTGTATATGTATGTATTTTTTATTGGTCTTAGGGTTGGAACCACAAAAACTTTAATTTCGATATATATATTTAATTTTTTTGTTTGTTTTGTTTTTCAAATAACTTACTAATTTCTAAATAAGGTTTTAACATATTAATATATAATAAAAATGTATATCGCACTTATTTAAGATTATTAATGTAAAACCAAATCTAAAAAATTACTTTTGGTATAATTATGAATTTTGCTTTTATGTTTTGAAATTATAGAATACAAATAAATATTTATAGTCGAATATGGTTTCATTTATTTTCAAATTATTCTTTGTACATATTATTTTGCAAAACATGTATTATCAGTTGTCGAAAAAAATTGAGCAAAAATTTAACTTTAATGTTCGGTAATAAAAAATAAGTCATTCCATGAAGACTATACTTCTGATGTTTCATAAAATCTAAAATTAAGTTCGGAGTGCTCAAAAAGTCCTTGTCTTAGAAGAAAATGGTTGATTTTTCTAATTCCATATAAAATTTAGCGCCCTACGTCGCACAAGTGGCACGATTAATGCAGTAACAGTTTATTTGAGAGTCATTTGCATCGAAATGCTTGAGCCCAAATGTTTTTTTTTTTTTGTGGTTTTGCTCGTCTTAGAAGACCCATACAGCCAACAGTTGTTCGGGCTAGTACGTATAGATCCATAATTTGACAATTTTTACGATGTCATGCAAAGGTATTCAGACATCGCGATGGTATTTTTTCTGCATTTCTTGTAACTAATTGACACTAGCCTTTTTGAGCGCTTTCTACGCAATTTAGTTTTACTGCCAAGTGACCATTTAATATTAAAGATATACGATCAGTATATCTTCATGATTCTCGTACTTGAGCAAATTTCGACCATGATTCAATTTAGTAAACACTGGTCCAAGATAGTGGCGAATCATCGACACGAAGTTGGATTGACTATATCTATAAGCTGTTGTTAAATTATTCCACCTCGAAAAGTGTAAGAAATTTTTAATCGAAAATGTTTACAATTATTTAAAATTTTGAAATTACTGTAAACAAGACATATAACAAATACCAATGCATTGGTATGTAAAATCATTTTGAGTACATATGTACATATATATGTATATTTGCAAAAAATATTGAACTTTAATATAAGAACATTAGTTACTTGATGATAGCATAAGTATTTTTTAATTCCGAAACATCAAAGATAAATATAGTAAACTTTGGACAAAGTCGATTAGTTATTATTTATAATTCAATACCCAAATTGAGTAAGGTTTTACTGAAAGTCTTATGAGATTGTTGATCACGCCTGTAATATTCATTGGCTGTAAAATTGCTTCTTGAATATTATATAATTTTTGAAAGTGTACGTACATATGCATATTTTTTTGTAACATTATATATAACATAAATTAGTAGTAACTATATAGATATTTGAGCATGCAATTATATATAATTTTGTTTTTGCGTTGATTTTATAGACCACCACCCACATACATAAATTTTTGTTTAGCAATATAAGTATATAATAAAAACTAATGCTTTTTTAATATTAAATTTTATAAGCCAAAACCATTGAAAATAAATTCTTATGCGATACATGGCTAAATTTTTATTCTTAATATCTATCACTATTTCTAAAACAATTTTTTTTAAATATATTTAACAATGTATCGCATATGAGTATGAACTTTTTTGTTTGTTATAAGACAATTTTATTGATAAACGAAGCAAAACTCTTTTCCCATTTTTGACAACGCAAACTAAACTAAATTTTTTCAACCTTCTCTATATGATTATGTATATGTGTAATTTCAATTTAAAATTGAAAATCGTAAACAAATATATAAACATAAATGTCAACGTCGACATTTTTGGAATTTATCAATCAATCAACCAACCTACCACCCAACGCTAAAATTTTGAAACCACCTGATAAAATATGCTGTCGCTATTACAACAACAACAATTTTAGAAACAAGAGTCCTTCTTAAGTCCATTGATTGATCAGTTTGCCAAAGAAGGCAAGGATAAGAAAGTTGTCTTCGAAGCTCGTTTCAGCAAGCCTAACTGCAAGCCGAAGTGGTTATTCCGTAAGGATGTAAGTATAACTAGTCATTAGGGGTATACATATGTATATTTTTTTTAATTTTTATATAAACATGTTCATTTTTCTTAAAACGAAAAATTTTAGAACAAAGTAAAAAAACAATAATAAAAAAAAACTCTAAGGATACTAATTAAAGCAAAATTCTTTATAATGTATTTCTCGTCGTAAAAATCGTTTATTTTGCATATGTATCCAAAAAAATTTCATTACCAAATAATGAAATAAAAAAGTAAAATATTAATTAGGAACTAATTACTCTTTCGATATTTAAACATTACATTAACATGGTGATGTCATTGGAGTCAGGACTAACCAATTGAGAAATGTAAGAACTTGAGTAAAACCAGCTTTTAATAGATCTGGCTCCACCTGTGTCACATAATTTAAATAAAGTTTTGTTTTTTAATCTTTGTTAAAACCCATTTTTAGCGCTTTTGTTTTAGTCGCCCAAAAGTGTGAAAAATAAAGGAAAAATATTTCTGAAAAGTGTATTTGTTTCTGTTCAGACTATAATCTTCACTTTATGTTTATATTTTATAATATATAATATAAACGAATTATATATTATTATGGCTTCACCAACCATATAAACGCGTCGAGGAAATGTTATCCACGATAAATTGTTTGGTTTTTTTTATAGAACTACTTATTGCAATGATAAATAACTGTAATAAATTGGATCCTATTGCAATACACTTATGTAAAACTTTTTAATAAAATTTATTGTATCACAGTTTAATGAAATACTAATTTTGAATTTAACGCAAAGCCAAACATACTGGACTCAAACTTACCATTCTACGACCGCCAGGCAGAAACACTTCCACTGAGCCACTTCATATGTTGAAAATCTGTCAGCTTATGATGTACTATTAGAATTTCTATTTTTAGCATTACATGTGCAAATTCTGTGCAAATACTTTTGTCCCTTTCTGTCTTTTTGTAATTTTCTTGAATACTATTTCAATGTTTAATTATGTAACCATTATTTACATATATAGTATAATTGCCGGTTTCGAAAATTTTAAAACATAAAGCTTAAATTACGATTCCAATTACTATAAAAGTAATTCCAGAACCAGAAGTTCTCAGCTACTTATTCGGATTACAATACACTTAATATTTCAGTTACAACATGCAGACAATAGACTGCTATTCACTTTCGGATTCATTCAATTATATTTACGAATTATCACCTGTCAGAATCATATGAAATACTTAAGTATTTTTTTTCTTGACACTAGCCTTTTTTCTGAATTTGTATAATCTAAAAAAGGCTACTCTGTGGTTATGATCTTCTGTAATCAAAACAAATGTAAACGATTGTAAGTGTATACTTACTTACTAGAAACGATCATGTAGTAAATAAGATTTCAAAATATTACATTTTTGAAAATCTAGTTTCCGTCTCTTCTATTATTTTGTAGAATAGTATAAATTTGGATAATTTAATAATTTTATTTTTTATTAAAAAATACCAAGGAATGCTTCCCAGGCAGTAAATTCAAGTTCAAAAATGAAAACGATACGTATCAACTTATTATTACGGCACCAAAAGTTGAAGATACAGGCAAGTATACCATAGAAATCGGCGGCGTTTCGAGTACTGCTTTCCTCAATGTGGAAGAAGCTGATCCCAGCTATACATTTACCAAACCATTAAAGAAAAAACTTGAGGGCTATACAGAACATGAAACTACTCTTGAATGTTCTGTTAGTAGTAGTATGGCCAATGTATCATGGTTTAAGGATGGCAAAAAGATAGAATCTGACGATCCTCGTTATCTTATCTCGAAAGATATCAATGGTAATCTAAAGCTGATCATTAAAGACTCGCTGATAGAAGATACCGGCACCTATACATGTCAATTGGATAAACAGCCTGACAAGACTGAATGTAAACTAAAGGTGGTCGAATATCCATACAAGTTTGTAAAGGTTTTAAAATCGCAGCAATGTCTCGAAAAAGACACTGTCACATTGGCATGTGAAATTGATGATGCCCAGGGCGAAGTTAAATGGTTCCGTAACGACGAAGAAGTTAAACCAGATAAACGCATTCAAATCGTCAAAGATGGTCGCAAACGTAAGCTCATTCTTAAAGATTGTAAGGTTACAGATGCCGGTATGTTCAAATGTACTACGAATGCAGACAAGACCGAGGCTGAAATTATAATAAACTGTAAGTGTAATAAGAACTTTTATTCAACACCGTTACAATAATATATTGTTTTAATTTTAATCGAATAACTCTATTTTTGAAGATCAAAATCGTTTCAACAAAAAACTAAAGGATACCGATGCTGTAGAGCGTGAGAAATTAGTTCTTGACGTTGAATTACAGGACCAAACTGCACCATGCGACTGGAAATTCAATGGCGAACCCATTGTACCTAGTGATCGTATCGAAATTAAAAATTTAGGTGGTGGCAAACATCAACTTGTCTTCAACAATTTAGATTTGAGTGATGAGGGTGAGATTTCCTGCGAATCTGGACAATTGAAGTCATCTTGTAAGCTAACAGTACGTAAAGGCGAAAGCAAACCTAATATAGATTGTCCTGATGAGTTTGCTGGTCCAATTAGTGCGCCAGTTGTTTTGGAAGTACCATACAAAGGTAAGTACAAATATGGTATACGTTTAGTAAAAATTATTCTTTTCAAATTATACGAGACCGAAATAAGTTGTGGTTTTAAAACTAAATCATAAACGAAAAATAATTTAATTTCATATTCTTAAATTTAGTTAACGGTACTAAGCAGACACCTGTTGAGGCTAAACTTTTGAAAAATGGAAAACCATTGTCTGTTAAAGATGTTGAAGTTGCAATTACCGATGATAAAATCATATTCAAAATTAAGAAACCGACACGTGATATGTCTGGACCATATCAAATTAAATTGTCTAATGGTCAAGGTGATGATGTAAAAGATGTAAATGTAATTTGCCAAGACGTTCCTCAGCCACCTCGCGATGTTGATGTCACCGATGTTTTCCAAACATCATGCAAGGTTGTTTTTAAGTCTCCAGAAGATGATGGTGGCTCGCCTATTGTAAAATATATTGTTGAAAGACAAGACTTAAGTAAAAAACAAGGATGGGAACCTATTGCCGAAGTATTGCAGGGTGAACCGTGCTCAAAGAGCATCGAAGACCTGGTACCGAAAAAACAATACAGATTCCGTATTCGTGCTGTTAATAAGATCGGTCCTTCTGATCCAGCTACATTCAAGAATACAATATTAGCAAAGGATCCATGGGATGAGCCTGGTAAACCTAGGGAAGTGGATTTAACTGACTGGGATAAAGATCATGCAGACCTTAAATGGGAAGCTCCCGAAAGTGATGGAGGTGATCCTATTACTTCCTACATTATTGAGTACAAAGAAAAGTTCTCAAACGATTGGGTTGCTGGCAAAGAAGTTCCAGGCGACGCCCGCACTGGAACTGTAGATGGTCTCAAAGAAGGACAACAGTACGAATTCCGAGTCCGTGCTGTCAATAGGGCCGGTCCTGGTGAACCCAGCGACAAAACAAAATCAATTATTGCTAAATGTCGTTTTGTTAAACCTTTCATTGTTGGCGATGGTCTCAAAAATATAACAGTAAAGAAGGGGCAAACTGTACGCTACGATATTAAATATGATGGTGAACCTGAACCTAAAGCCACATGGTTCAAAGCTGACAAAGAGTTGGTGTTTGACAATCAACGTGTGAGCTTGGACCAAATGGAACGAAACTCTTCAATTACTATTAAGAAAGCTGTACGCAAAGATACAAGCAAATACAAGTTGGTTTTGTCTAACAGTTCTGGAACTATTGAGTCGGAAGCACAAGTCATAGTTTTAGATCGTCCTCTTGCGCCGGGTGGACCATTTGAACCTGAAGAAGTACGTGCAGACCATATTAAAATGAAATGGCGACGCCCCGAAGATGATGGTGGCTGTGAAATCACCGGTTATGCATTAGAACGCATGGACGAGGAAACAGGTCGCTGGATTCCTGCTGGTGAAGTAGGTCCTGATGAAACATCATTTAATTTTAAGGGACTTACCCCTGGTAAAAAGTACAAATTCCGCGTTAAAGCAATTAACAAAGAAGGCGAATCTGAGCCTTTAGAAACTACTGATGCTATTGTAGCCAAGAATCCTTACGATCCACCAAGCGCACCTGGCAAACCTGTTATTGATGATTACGATAATAAGAGTGTAACACTGAAGTGGAAAATTCCTCCATCTGATGGTGGGCGTCCGATTATTCATTATGTTATTGAGCAAAAAGACAAATTCTCACCTACATGGACCGAAGTTGCTAAAACGGAAGATGCTTCTCCAACATGTAAGGTAGAAGGATTAAAAGAAAAAATGGTATACCAGTTCCGTGTACGTGCTGTAAACAAGGCAGGTCCCTCGGAACCATCCGAACCCACTGATAACCATTTGTGCAAGCACAAGAACCGTAAGTACTATATAATTGTAATATATTCAGTTTAAAAAGCTTGCTTTGCTTAGTTCTGGTCTCATAATAAGTTTTACCTTACAAGTATTATACACAGATTCTTGGATTTTTCCAGCAGGTGAAATAAAATTTTTTTTAGGTTATGACAAAGCATATTTTGTATTGATAAATTGGTTTGTATTTACAAAAAATATTGAAGCTTCAATATTGCGCTTAAGCTTTCCAAGCAAATTCAATGAAAATGAATAGTGAGATTAAGACAATTTTTATTCCAATTAAATAAATAGTGAAACCTCAAATCGATCGATCAACATTCAAGCGTGTCACAATCAAGACTGGCCGCACCCATAAATGGTCTGTGGATGTTATTGGTGAACCAGTTCCAACACTAAACTGGAGTTGGCGAGATAATATACCACTGTCTACTGGAGACCGAATCAAAATTGAAAATGTCGATTATCATACTGATTTTACAATTACCAATGTTGTTCGCAAAGATACTGGCATGTATACTTTAAGGGCTGAAAATCGCAACGGTGTGGATACTGAAACTATTGAACTTTTGGTTTTGGGCAAACCCACCTCCCCCAAGGGTCCACTTACAGTGAGTGATGTGACATCAACTGGCTGCAAATTACAATGGAAGAAACCCGAAGATGATGGTGGTGTTCCAATTAAAGAATACGTCGTTGAAAAAATGGATACTGCTACAGGCAAGTGGGTGCGCGTCGGTCGTTCTCCTGGTGAGAAGGAACCTCCCAGTTTTGATGTGACTGGCCTGAATCCCGGCTCTGAGTACATGTTCCGTGTTTGTGCTGTAAACGAAGAAGGCGAATCGGAACCACTTACCACTTTAGTGGGAGTTGTTGCGAAGGATCCATATGATGAACCAAATAAACCAGGAACCCCCGAAGTAACAGACTACGATAACCAAAGTGTGTCTTTGAAATGGACAGCCCCTAAAAATGATGGCGGTGCTCCAATCGAGAAATATATTATTGAAAAGAAGGACAAAAACAAGCCCGATTGGGAAAAGGCAATAGAGGTACCTGGTGATCAATTAGAGGCCACAGTTGCCGGTCTACAGGAATATGGTGAATATCAATTCCGTGTAGTAGCAGTCAACAAGGCTGGCCCATCTCCACCTTCAGACGCCAGTAAAATGCAAATCGTTAAGTATAAGAAACGTAAGTATTTACAATAAAAAAATAATTTAATAAATTCTAGAACTTATTATAAATGATATTAAATTGCAGTAAAGCCGCGTATTGATCGCACAAATCTTAAGCCATTACTCATACGAACTGGAAAGCCTATTAAATATGACGTCAATGTGAGAGGTGAACCTGCCCCAACAATAACATGGTATCAAAATGACAAGGAGTTGAAACCCGAAGAAGTTCCTAGTAATTGTGAAATCAAAAATGTTCCTTATAACACGAAAATTTCCATTATTGATGCTGTACGCCAACATACCGGTATATACAAAATCCGAGCCGTCAATGAACATGGTGAGGATGAAGCAACGGTAGAAGTAAATGTTTTGGGAGCTCCAGGAAAACCAAAAGGACCTCTTGAAGTCAGCAATATAACCAAAGACAGCTGCAAATTGAAGTGGAAAAAGCCTGATGACGATGGCGGCAAACCAATTACCGCTTATCAAGTCGAGAAATTCGACAAAAAGCAAGGCCGTTGGGTTCCAGTCGGTCGCACCGCTGGCAATGATACCGTAATCGATGTCAAGGGCCTCCAAGAAGGCCATGAATATCAATTCCGGGTCAAGGCTATCAACGAAGAAGGGGAATCTGAACCTTTGGAGACCGATGGCAGCATCATTGCTAAGAACCCATACGATGCTGCCAGCAAGCCTGGTACACCCAAGATTGATGACTACAACGAACATATGGTTAAGCTTAAATGGGAACCTCCTAAGGATAATGGAGGTGCACCAATAACTGGATATGTAATTGAAAAGAAGGACAAATTCTCTCCACACTGGGATGAAGTACTAACAACAGACGTAAGAGCTATACTCAATCTTTTATATTACATTTTGCTCAGTAGATGTTGTTACGAACATAACGATTTTTAATTAAATTTGTAAACGATAAAAATGAAAAGAAAATTATTAAATTATTAACATAAAATATATTTTATTTTAATTACTTACTTATTATGTATATAGAGCCCACTCCCTGAAGCCACTGTTGAAGGTTTAACTGAAGGCAACATTTACCAATTCCGCGTTAGAGCTGTCAACAAAGCTGGTCCTAGTGAACCTAGTGACGCAACTGAACCACATCTTGCTAAGCCAAGAAACTGTAAGATAAGCGATGTTTTCACTTTTAAGCTTCATTGAAATTGATATTTTAAGCAAACAGCTTAATGATACATTGATATAATATTAGGCAATGCTTTTTAACATATCAATCAATATTATACATGCGTAAAATATGGCCTTAAGTTAAACAAAGCAGCTTTCAGTTTTATCGAATTTTTATTGAATTGTGTGATTAATATTTTGATTTTTCTTTTATTTTATTTCATTTTAAATATAATTTTAAAGTAAAACCAAGTATTAACCGTGAAAAGATGAAACCAGTTAAGGTAAGAGCTGGTCAAACTGTTAAGTTTGATGTTGATGTTAAGGGCGAACCTGCTCCAACTCTTACCTGGTTCTTTAAAGAACAAGACTTGATACCTACCGGGCAAAATCGCATCGATAATGAAGATTATAATACTAAATTGACAATTTTGGACAGCACACGTAAAGATTCCGGTGTTTACAAACTTAAAGCGGAGAACATTAATGGTGTTGATGAAGCCGAAGTAGAAGTTATAATCTTAGACAAACCTAGCAAGCCAGAAGGACCATTAGAAGTAAGCGATGTCCACAAGGAAGGGTGTAAACTTAAATGGAAGAAACCTAAAGATGATGGTGGTGTTCCTCTTACCGGTTATGTAATTGAAAAACTAGATACAGCAGTGGGCCGTTGGGTTCCTGCTGGTACAGTTGATCCAGAAAAGACCGAACAAGAAATCAAGGGATTAGAACCCAACCACAGATATCAATTCCGTGTAAAGGCTGTGAATGAAGAAGGTGAATCCGATCCACTAGAAACTGATTCAGCAATTATTGCTAAGAATCCATTCGATGTTTCGGCGCCACCTGGTCTGCCGGAGTTCGAAGATTGGGATGAGCATCACGTTAAGCTAAAATGGGAACCTCCAATACGTGATGGTGGTGCTCCTGTAACGAGCTATATAATTGAAGTTATGGACAAAGATTCCGGCGAGTTTGTTAAAGCAGCAGAAACAGATGGTCCCGTTTGCAAAGGAGTTGTCAAAAAATTGGAAGAAGGTCAACAATATAAGTTCCGTGTCAGAGCTGTCAATAAAGCAGGTCCTTCAGAACCTTCCGAGCAGACGAATTGGCATATCGCTAAACCCCGTTTCCGTAAGATAAACATCTCAAAAGTAAAACAAAAATATATTAACAAATATTTTTCTTTGCAGTTAAACCTCACATCGATCGTACTAATTTAAAACCTGTAATAGTGAAAGTAGGTCTTTCTATTAGTTTGGACATTAATATTAAGGGCGAACCGGCCCCAAAGGTGGAATGGTCTTTCAAGGACCAACCTTTAGTTTCCGATGAGGAAGCAATTAAAATTGATAATGTCGACTACAATACAAAGTTTTTCGTTATGAAGGCCAAACGTCCCATGTCCGGAAAATACACAATAAGAGCAAGCAATGAGATTGGGGAAGACGTAGCAGAACTAGACGTCACTGTTTTAGGAAAGCCTGGCAAGCCTAAAGGTCCCTTACAGGTTAATGACATTACTAAGCATGGTTGTAAACTCAAATGGGAAAAACCAGAAGATGATGGAGGTGCACCTATTGATTACTATGAAATTGAAAAACTTGACCCACATACCGGCCAATGGGTACCATGCGGTAAGAGCACAGAACCTGAGGCGAAGGTTATTGGTTTAAGCGAAGGTAAACCATATAAGTTCCGTGTCAGAGCCGTTAACAAGGAAGGAGAATCGGAGGATTTAGAAACTGAGAAGCCTATAATTGCTAAAAATCCATTTGATGAACCAGATAAACCTGGTCGTCCAGAACCAACTAACTGGGATAAGGACTTTGTCGATTTAGCGTGGGATCCACCTAAGAGCGATGGTGGTGCTCCAATTCAAAAATATGTCATTCAAATGCGTGATAAATCGGGTAGAACTTGGGTAGACGCTGCCACTGTTCCAGGTGATCACACTAAGGGTACTGTAAACAATGTCGAAGAAGGTCATGAGTATGAGTTCCGCATAGTGGCTGTTAATAAGGCTGGTCCTAGCGAGCCTAGCGATGTGTCCAAATCTGTTTTTGCCAAACCTCGTTTCCTTAAGCCGCATATTGACCGTAAGAACTTGCAAAAGAAAACATTGCGTAGTGGACAAATGTTGCACATGGAAGCTGCTGTCAAAGGTGAACCTCCAGCTAAGGTACAATGGACCTATAACGGTGAAGTACTCAAAACTACAGATAGAATTAAAATTGAGAATGAGGACTATAAAACTACCTTTATCATGCCAAAAGTTAAACGATCTGATAAGGGTATTTACATTGTTACCGCCAAAAATGATTCAGGAACTGATACCGTTGAAGTTGAGCTAGAAGTTTTGTGTAAACCCAGCAAACCTAAAGGTCCTTTAGCCGTTTCCGACGTTACGGCTGAAAGTGTTCATTTGAAATGGGACAAACCAGATGATGATGGTGGAGAGCCTATTGAGCATTATGTTGTAGAACGCATGGATACCGAAACTGGTCGATGGGTTCCTGTGCTTACTACCAAGTCCCCCGAAGCCGACGTTACTGGCCTTACTGAAGGAAAGGAGTATTTATTCCGTGTAAAGGCTGTCAATGCTGAAGGTGAATCCGAACCATTAGTAACAGATATTCCAACAACAGCTAAGAATCCATATGATCCCGCTGATACGCCAGGAAAGCCTCAAATTGTCGATTGGTCTAGTACTCACGCAGATTTAAAATGGCGTGCTCCAGAGGATGATGGCGGAGCTCCCATAACCGGATATATTATTGAAAAGAAGGATAATAATACTGGCAAGTGGCAAAAGGTCCTAGAGACTAATACACCCGAACCTAAAGCTCGTGTCAACGATTTAATTGAGGGCACAAAATATCAATTCCGCGTCAAGGCAGTAAACAAGGCAGGTCAAAGCAAGCCTTCAGAGCCTTCAGACCAAATGATTGCTAAAGATAGATTCGCACCCCCCAAAATCGATCGTGCCAATATTAAAGATATCACCGTTAAAGCAGGTAACCACATTCGTTATGATATTAAAGTTTCTGGTGAACCTCCAGCAACTAAGACATGGTTCCACAACAAGGCTCGCCTGGAAGGTGATGAAGTCACTATTGATTTAGAACCATATCGCACAAAACTAGCCATACCTTTTGCTAAGCGTGCACATACCGGCAAATACACAATTAAGGCTGAGAACGATTCTGGTCACGATGAAGCATCATTTGAAATAACCGTACTTGATCGCCCTGGCCAACCAGAAGGTCCTCTGCGTATATCTGATGTCCATAAAGAGGGTTGTAAACTTAAATGGAATCCTCCCTTGGATGATGGTGGAGTACCAATTGAGCACTATATTGTTGAAAAAATGGATGTCGAAACTGGACGCTGGTTACCATCAGGACGCTTCAAAGAACCATTTGCTGAATTAAATAATTTAGTTCCCGGCCAAGAATATAAATTTCGAGTACTTGCCGTTAACACTGAAGGAGAATCGGAGCCCCTTAATGGAGATAAATCTATTATTGCTAAGAATCCATTCGATGAACCTGGTAAACCTGGAACTCCAGAAGCTGTTGATTGGGATAAGGATCATGTAGACCTTGTTTGGAAACCACCACTAAATGACGGTGGATCTCCTATTACAGGTTACGCTGTTGAAAAACGTGAGAAAGGCACAGATAAATGGATAAAGGCTGCTGAAGTTGCCGTACCCCTACCAGGTGACGAATGCAAAGCCACTGTACCAAATCTAGATGAAAACTGCGAATACGAATTTAGAGTAAAAGCTATAAATGCAGCAGGCCCTGGTGAACCTTCAGACGCCAGCAAGTCTGTCATTACCAAACCACGTAAACGTAAGTAACAATAACTTCTTACAAAAAAAAAAATATTTTCTATAATAATCTTTATTTTAGTTGCACCTAAAATTGATCGCCGCAATATTCGTACTTACAACGTTAAAGCTGGAGAACCTATTTGCTTAGATATTCAAGTATCTGGAGAACCAGCTCCTGATGTTGTTTGGACACAAAATGGAAAAACTATTCAGCAATCTTCCTCCAAGCGTGTTGATAACGTACCATATAACACAAAATACATTAATGGAAGTCCAGAACGCAAAGATACTGGTCTATATAAAATTGTGGCTACAAACAAATATGGACAAGATCAAGTTGAATTCCAAATAAATGTTATAAGTATGTTTTAAACTCTTAATTTAAATATAATAATATATAAATATATTTCATTTTATGTTTCAGCCAAACCAGCAAAACCAGAAGGTCCATTGGAAGTTTCGGATATACATAAGGAGGGCTGCAAATTGAAATGGAAGAAACCGAAGGATGACGGTGGTGAACCAGTTGATGGTTATTTAATTGAGAAGTTCGATCCAGATACTGGGATTTGGTTGCCTTGTGGTAAGAGTGATGTTCCAGAGTTTGAAGTCGATGGTTTGACTCCTGGTCACGAATATAAATTCCGCGTTAAGGCGGTTAATAAGGAAGGTGAATCTGAACCACTTGAAACATTTGGCACTATCGTTGCTAAAGATCCATTTACATCACCCTCTAAACCTGGTGCACCTGAACCTACTGACTGGACTGCAAACAAGGTTGAATTAGCTTGGCCAGAACCAGCTAGTGATGGCGGCTCACCTATTACTGGTTATATCATTGAGAAGAAAGATAAGTACAGCCCTATGTGGGAGAAAGCTCTTGAAACAGATTCTCCGGCTCCATTGGCAACAATTAATGGTTTAATCGAAGGAAACGAGTATCAATTCCGAGTTATAGCTGTCAATAAAGCAGGTCAATCAGAACCTTCTGATGCAGGAAAGACATTTGTAGCAAAACCACGTTACTTGGCACCCAAGATTGACAGGCGCAATTTAAGAGATGTCACTATATCTGCTGGTTCAACACTTAAATTAGACGCAAATATTGTTGGCGAGCCAGCTCCAAAGGTAGAGTGGAGATTCTCGAACTGCCCATTACAAACTGGTAAAAATGTCACTATTGATTCTCCAGACTATTACACCAAATTGGTTATTCGTCCCGCTCAACGCGGCGATTCAGGTGAATATGTTGTTACAGCTACAAATAGCTCCGGAAAAGACACAGTTCAAATTAATGTAGTAGTGACAGATAAGCCTACTGCGCCAAAAGGCCCTCTACAAATTTCTGATGTTCACAAAGAAGGGTGTCATCTTAAATGGAAGAGACCACAAGATGATGGTGGTACTCCAATAGAATACTTCCAAATTGACAAACTTGATCCGGAAACCGGATGTTGGATCCCTTGCTGTCGTTCTACAGAACCACAAGCAGACGTTACTGGTCTCAATCCTGGAGGTGAATATAAATTCCGTGTCTCTGCGGTGAACGCAGAAGGCGAATCTGAACCTTTAGTAGGTGATGAGTCAATTATTGCTAAAAATCCATTTGATGAACCTGGAAAACCAGAAAACCTTAGACCAACAGATTGGGACAAAGATCATATTGATTTGGCCTGGACTGCCCCTCTAAACGATGGTGGGTCACCCATTACTGGTTATATTGTCGAAAAGAAGGACAAATATGGTAAATGGGAAAAGGCTGTTGAAGTGCCCGCTGATCAAACAAAAGCTTCGGTGCCAGATTTAATTGAAGGCCAAGCATACGAATTTCGTGTTTCAGCTGTTAATGCAGCTGGACCCGGTGAACCATCCGATGCTACGCAACCAATTGTAGCCAAGCCTAGAAATAAAGCTCCTCTCATTGACCGTACCAATCTTATTGAAGTACGTATTAAGGCAGGACAAGCTTTTACATTTGATTGCAAAGTATCCGGTGAGCCTGCACCGAAAACAAAATGGTTACTTAAAAAACGTGAAGTGTACACTAAGGACAACGTTAAAGTTACTCATATTGACTATAACACAAAACTAAAGGTGACCAACGCAACTCGTGCTGATTCTGGAACTTACACTGTACATGCTGAAAACATGAGTGGGGAAGATAGTGCCGATGTTAAAGTAACTGTTATTGACAAACCCGCACCACCCAATGGACCATTGAAAGTGGACAATGTCCACGCAGATGGTTGCTCATTACACTGGAATCCTCCAGATGATGATGGCGGCCAACCAATTGAAAGTTATGTAATTGAAAAATTAGATGAGATTACAGGACGTTGGGTGCCTGCTGGTGAAACTGAGGGTCCAACTACTAACTTTGACGTTAAAGGTCTTACTCCAGGACACAAATACAAGTTCCGTGTCCGTGCTAAGAATCGTCAAGGTACCTCAGATCCTCTTACTACTCCTCATGCAACTGAAGCCAAAAATCCTTACGGAGAGCCTACAAAACCAGGAACTCCCGAAATCAAGGACTTCGACACAGACTTTGTGGACTTGGAGTGGTCTCGTCCCGAAAGCGATGGTGGATCTCCTATTACCGGCTATGTAATTGAGAAGCGGGATAAGTACTCACCAAACTGGGAACCTTGTGCCGAAGTTGAAGGTGATGTCACTTCTGGTCATGTACCTGATTTGGTTGAAGGAGTTAAATATGAATTCCGTGTACGTGCAGTAAATAAAGCTGGTCCTGGTGAGCCAAGTGATGCTTCCCTATCACATGTTGCTCGTCCTAAGAACTTACCACCGAAGATTGATCGTAACTTTATGCTCGATATTAAAGTACGTGCTGGTAACACCTTTGAGTTCGATGTTCCAGTTATCGGTGAACCTATTCCTGCCAAGGAATGGTCTCATGAAGGTAACATTGTCATAAACACAGATCGTGTTAAACTAATTACTGAAGATTACCGTACAAAACTACGCGTTGTTGATGCTAAGCGTGCTGATACAGGAGAATACACTTTAGTAGCACGAAACATTAATGGCATCGATAAAGCAACTGTCAAGGTCACTGTACTGGATGTACCATCTGCTCCTGAAGGACCTCTTCGCCCCGATGAAATTACCAAGAGCTCTATCTCATTACGTTGGCGTCCACCTAAAGACGATGGCGGATCTGAAATTACCCATTATATTGTAGAAAAAATGGATACTGATGCCATGAGATGGGTACCAGTTGGTGAATGTGCAGACTGTGAAATTCGCGCAGATAATCTTATTGAAGGTCATGACTATAATTTCCGAGTGCGTGCTGTTAACAAGCAAGGCCAATCACAACCATTAGTAACCACTCAAGCTATTACAGCCAAGGATCCATTTTCACGACCTGATAAGCCTGGACAACCACAAGCGGTCGATTGGGGCAAAAACTTTGTCGATTTGGAATGGCCAACTCCAAAACGTGATGGTGGTTCTCCAATTACCAGCTACATTATAGAAAAGAAACCTAAATTTGGTCAATGGGAAAAGGCTTTGGAAGTACCAGGAGGTGAAAATAAGGCTCATATTGGGGATTTAACTGAAGGTCAAGAATATGAATTCAGAGTAATTGCTGTCAATCGTGGTGGACCTAGTGATCCATCTGATCCTACTACACCTGTTATTTGCAAACCTCGATTTTTGGCACCATATTTCGATAAATCTTTGCTACATGACATTACTGTACATGCAGGTAAGAGTCTTGGTTGGACTCTTCCTATAGAAGCTTCACCAAGACCTACAATTAAATGGTTGTTTAATGGCAAAGAAATCGAGCCATCTCCACGTGTTGACATAAACTTATTCCAAAATGAATTGACCTTCGACATTTCAAGTGCTTTGCGTTCTGATGAAGGTAGATATACATTAATACTTAAGAACGAGCACGGTTCATTCGACGCCACTGCTCATGCTACAGTTTTAGATCGTCCTAGTCCACCAATTGGTCCATTAGACATAACTAAAGTTACTCGTGATGGTTGCCATCTTACCTGGCAAGTTCCTGAAGATGATGGTGGATCTCCTATTTTACATTATATTATAGAAAAAATGGACTTATCACGCGGAACCTGGTCAGACGCTGGCATGAGTACACATCCAGTGCATGACGTAACTCGCCTCACACATCGCAAAGAATATTTGTTCCGTGTTAAGGCAGTAAACGCTATTGGTGAATCAGAACCTTTGGAAGCTGCTAAGAGCATAATTGCCAAAAATGAATTCGATGAACCCGATGCGCCTGGTAAACCAGTTGTTACTGACTGGGACCGTGATCATGTTGATTTACAATGGGCAGCACCCAAATCTGATGGTGGTTCTCCAATCACGGAGTATATAATTCAAAAGAAAGAAAAAGGTAGCCCATACTGGGTTAATGTTGTACATGCACCAGCCAACAAAACATCGGCTACTGTACCAGATTTAACGGAAGGACAAGAATATGAATTCCGTGTAATTGCTGTTAATCAAGCTGGACAATCAGAACCATCTGAACCTTCGGATATGATTCAAGCTAAAGCTAGGTATTTGGCTCCTAAAATTATTACACCATTACACGATATTCGCATTAAAGCTGGTCTTATTTTCCATATTGACATAAATTTCATTGGTGAACCAACACCAGAAGTCATTTGGAATCTTAACAGTAAACCTCTTTCTAATAACGAACGATCCACAATTACAGCGATAGGTTATCACACTGTTATTCATACTGTTAATTGTCAACGCAGTGACTCTGGACGTTATCACTTGTTGTTACGTAACGATTCCGGCATTGATGAAGGTAGCTTCGAACTGGTTGTACTCGATCGCCCGAGTCCACCAGTTGGTCCCCTTGAATATGAAGAAATTACTGCAAATTCCGTCACAGTTTCATGGAAACCTCCAAAAGACAATGGAGGTTCAGAGATTTCTGCTTATATAATCGAAAAACGTGATTTAACTCATGGAGGTGGATGGGTACCTGCCGTAACATACGTAAATGCTAAATATAACCATGCTGTGGTCCCACGTCTGTTGGAGGGAACACAGTACGAGTTTAGAGTTATGGCAGAAAATTTGCAAGGCCGATCTGATCCACTTACATCCGATGAACCTGTTATAGCCAAGAATCAATATACAGTACCTGGTGCTCCCAGCAAGCCTGAACTAACCGAAAGCGATAAGGATCACATTTCAATCAAATGGAAGGCTCCTATTAGTAATGGAGGTTCTCCTGTCATTGGTTATGACATTGAGCGCCGTGATGTTGCAACTGGACGCTGGCTTAAGATTAATGCTGAACCCGTTCCAAATACCGAGTATACTGATGACCGTGTTACTTTTGACCACCAATATCAATACCGTATTTCTGCAGTTAACGCTGCCGGAAACGGTAAGCATTCGGAGCCATCGAATGTTTTAACTGCCAGATCGATGCGTGAAAAACCACGTTTGCATTTAGATGGTTTGATAGGACGCAAGATTAAGGTGCGTGCTGGAGAACCGGTTAATGTTAATATACCAATTTCTGGAGCGCCAACACCAACAGTAGAATGGAAGCGTGGTAGTATTAAGGTACCAGAAAATAATCGTTACTCATTTAACACAAACTCTGAACGTACTATTTTCCGCATCGATGATACTACAAGAGATGATGGTGCCATTTATAACATAACAGCATTAAATGAATTTGGAAAAGATAGTGCAGATATTGAAATAATTGTAGTCGATAAGCCAACTCCACCTGAAGGACCATTGACATATACCGAAACTGCTCCCGATCATATTTCTCTTTCTTGGAACCCACCTAAAGACAATGGTGGTAGTGATATTACTGGTTATGTTATTGAACTTAGTGAATTCGGATCTGATAACTGGCGCCCAGTGCCCGGATACTGCCCTAAAACAAGTTATACTGTAAAGGGCCTCACTGAGGGCAAGAAATATGTCTTCCGTGTTAGAGCTGAAAACATCTACGGTATGTCTGAACCCTTAGATGGAAAACCAGTTGTTGCCAAATCACCATTTGATCCCCCAGATGCTCCAAGTCAACCACAAGTTGCAGCTTATTCACCAACATCAGCTAGCCTAGAGTGGCACCCACCAGAGTATTGTGGTGGCAAACCAATTACTGGATACATTGTTGAACGTCGTGAACGTGGAGGTGAATGGATCAAATGCAATAACTATCCCACACCTAATACCAGCTACACAGTACCTGATTTACATGAAGGCGGAAAATATGAATTCCGCGTTTTAGCTGTAAATGAAGCTGGACCTGGAAAACCTTCTAAACCCTCAGATCCAATTACGGCCGAATTACAAAGATATAAACCTGATCCACCAGAGCCACCAAAAGCTGACCGTATTACAAAAGACAGTGTTACTCTGTCGTGGCGTCCTCCTAGAAACGATGGAAAATCAAAGATAAAGGGTTATTTCTTAGAATATAGACCAAAGAATTCAAAGAATTGGGAACCCGTCAATGAATTACCAATTAACAATACTGTACATACAATTCCAAACCTTAAGGAAGGTGAAGAATATACTTTCCGTGTATCCGCCGTTAATGAAGTTGGTCGTTCAGATCCTTCTAAGCCATCTCAACCAATTGTTATTGAGGAACAAGCCAACAAACCATGCATGGATTTGGGAGGAGTGCGCGATATTGTGTGTCGTGCCGGTGAAGACTTTAGTATTCATGTTCCATATGTTGGCTTCCCCAAACCTACAGCTCACTGGTATGCTAATGATATTGTACTTGAGGATGATGGCCAACGTATGTTCCAACGTTTAACAGATGATTCTGCTTCGTTTATTGTTAAAAACTCTAAGCGCTCAGACTCAGGCCAGTATAGGTTACAGTTGAAAAATCCTTCTGGTTTTGATACTGCTACTATAAACGTTAAAGTTTTGGATCGTCCAAAACCACCAACTAATTTATGTGCCGACGAATTCGCTGGTGATGCGCTAACTTTGTATTGGACTCCTCCAAAAGACGACGGAGGTTCACCAATTACAAACTATATTATTGAAAAGAAGGAAGCTCATTCATCTACTTGGTCAAAGGTAAGCAGCTATTGCACTGTGCCTTTTGTCCGCATACGTAATCTGGCTATAGGAAAGGATTATGACTTCCGTGTTATTGCCGAAAATAAATATGGACAATCTGACCCAGCTACAACAGACGAGCATATACGTGCAAGACATCCATTCGATGTTCCAAATGCTCCTGGAGTACCGCGTGGTATTGATTCTACCGAGGATAGCATTACTATTTCTTGGACTAAACCTAGACATGATGGTGGCTCACCTATTACTGGTTACATTGTTGAAAAACGTTTGATAAGTGAAGAAAAATGGACTAAAGCTATGCAATCACTATGTCCTAGCTTAACCTGTAAAATACCAAACCTTATTGAAAATGCTGAATATGAATTTAGAGTAGCCGCTGTTAACGCAGCTGGGCAATCACCATACAGTGCATCTAGTGATCCAATATTCTGTCGTCGTCCTCCACATGCACCCAAGATTACGTCAGATCTCTCAATTCGCGACATGACAGTTATTGCAGGAGAGGAATTCCGTATAACTGTACCTTATCATGCCAATCCACGTCCAACCTCATCATGGACTATAAACAATCAAGAAGTTTTGCAAGATGATCGCATTAAATTCGAAATGACAGACTACAGCTCTGTTTACTACAACAAGTGTGCTAAACGTTCAGAAACTGGATCTTATACTATAACTTTAACTAATAATAAAGGATCAGATTCCGCGTCTTGCTATGTAACTGTTGTAGATAAGCCCGGTATTCCCCAAGGTCCTCTATTGGCTTCAGATATTACTCCTGATACATGTACTCTATCCTGGAAGACACCATTAGATGATGGCGGCTCACCGATTACAAACTATGTAGTCGAAAAACTTGACAACAGTGGCACTTGGGTCAAGGTCAGTAGCTTTGTACGCAATATACACTACGACGTTATGGGACTAGAACCAAATCATAAATACCACTTCCGTGTTCGTGCTGAAAATCAATATGGACTTTCAGAACCGTTGGAAATGGAAGATCCTATCACAGCCAAGTATCAATTCACAGTACCCGATCCACCAGGTCAACCTAAAGTAATTGACTGGGATTCGGGCAATGTAACATTAATTTGGACTCGCCCAGGAAGTGATGGAGGTTCCCGTATTCAAGGCTACCAAATTGAATACCGTGATGTGGTGAACGACTCGGCTTGGAATACCTATGAATTCTTAATAAAGGATACTAAGTACCAACTGTACAATCTTACAAATGGCTGTGAATATGAATTTAGAGTTAAGGCTAAAAATGCAGCTGGATTCAGCAAGCCATCAGCACCATCAACAAGATTCAAGCTTAAGGGTAAATTTACTGTTCCTTCCCCACCTGGAACTCCACAAGTTGTTAAAGTGGGTAAAAACTACGTAGATCTTAAATGGGAGAAACCACAAAGTGATGGAGGTTCTCGTATTACTGGTTACATTGTCGAACGTCGCGATATTGGTGGCGCAATTTGGGTTAAATGTAACGATTACAATGTAATGGATACGGATTATACTGTCTTGAACCTTATTGAAATGGGAGATTACGAGTTCCGAATTTTCGCTGTTAATGCTGCAGGTCGTTCTGAGCCCAGCTCTTGTACAATGCCAATTAAGGTTTGTGAGGTTCTAGGAGGTGAAAAACCGGAATGGGTTACTCGTCTTCAAGACCGTGTTGCACCATTTGGAAAAGATTTTACTTTACAGTGTCAAGCAACTGGAAAACCCGCACCAACAGCAAGATGGTTGCGCAATGGCAAGGAAATTCAGATGGGATCTGGTCGTTATACATGTGATAGTAAGGATGGTGTCTTCCGTTTGCATATCTCTAATGTACAGAATGGCGATGATGGTGACTACACATGCGAGGCTATTAACTCACTTGGTTTTGTTCATACATCTGGACATCTTAAGATTGGCTCACCACCAGTTATTAACAGATGTCCAACGGAGTTGTTCTGGCCAGAGGGTGACAACACTAAAGTTAAAATCTTCTATGGTGGTGATCAACCAATGAATATTAAAATCTCTCGTAATAATGAATCAATTATCGATGACGAACCACACTTTAAATATACTGTGTTCGATGACTACGTTGCAATTTTCATTCGTGACATTGTTAAATCTGATGCTGGAGTATATCAAATTGAATTTTCTAACGATTCCGGAACTGCCACATGCCAATTCGATGCTCGTATTACAGGATTGCCATCAGCCCCCGTCGGTCCTATGGGTGTTTCGCATATTAACAAACACTCCTGCACTTTAGCTTGGCGCCCACCATCTTACGATGGCGGTTTACGCGTTTCTCACTACGTAGTCGAGCGTAAAGATGTAACATCACCACATTGGATAACAGTATCTAGTTTCTGCAAGGACACTTCATTCAATGTTCAAGGACTTATTGAAAATCAAGAATATGTATTCCGCGTCATGGCTGTTAATGAAAACGGTATGGGTCCGGCTCTAGAAGGACTTAATCCAATTAAAGCGAAAGCTCCTATCGATCCACCATCTCCACCAGGCGTACCAAAGGTTCATGAAATTGGCGAAGACTTTGTGCATTTGGAATGGGAAAAACCCGAATCGGATGGCGGTGCTCACATTCAAGGCTATTGGATAGACAAGCGGGAGGTTGGTAGCAGCACATGGCAACGTGTAAACGTTACTATCTGCGCTACTACCCAAATTAACTGTCCCAATTTAATTGAGGGACGTCAGTATGAATTCCGCGTTTTTGCTCAAAATGAAGCTGGTCTCTCTAAGGAGTCCGTAGCTTCAACTCCAGTTAAAATGATAGATCCAAAGGCTGCCACAGCGCCTGTGATTGTGAAACCGCTACGCGATGCCCAATGCATACAGAATCATAATGCTCAGTTCAGCTGTACAATTACCGGAGTTCCTAGGCCAGTTATAACTTGGTACAAGGGAGCTCGCGAAATTACTAATGGTGCTCGTTATCACATGTATGCCGAAGGAGACAACTACTTCTTAAATATTAACGATGTATTTGGTGAAGATGCCGATGAATACGTTTGCCGTGCTGTAAACAAAGCTGGTGCAAAGTCAACACGTGCTGCTCTTGCTATAGCAAGTAAGTTTTATTTTAAAAATTATAATATATACTTAGTAAAACATGACATATATTTGATTTTTAATTCTTAGCTGCACCAAAATTGAACGTACCACCAAGATTCCGCGACACTGCCTACTTCGACAAAGGCGAAAACGTTGTAGTCAAAATTCCATTTACTGGTTTCCCTAAACCACGTATTCATTGGGTACGTGATGGCGAAAACATTGAGTCTGGTGGTCACTACCACGTTGAAACTAAAGAACGTCACGCAATTTTAACAATTCGTGATGGTTCTCGAATGGATTCAGGTCATTATAGAATAACTGCAGAAAATGAGTTAGGTTCCGATACTGCTATAATCAAAATTCAAATTAGTGATCGCCCAGATCCACCACGATTCCCTACAGTTGACAATATTGGTATCGATTCATTATCACTTACATGGAAGGCACCTTTATGGGATGGTGGTAGTAACATTACAAACTATTTGGTGGAAAAACGTGAACATCCATTAAATTCGTGGTTACGTGTTGGTAATACCCGTTTTACTACTATGGCCATTACCGGATTGACACCTGGAAAGGAATACGAATTCCGTGTATATGCCGACAATGTCTATGGTCGTTCTGATCCTTCAGATGTAAGCACTATTATTAAAACAAAAGACTCTGTTAAAAAGAAGCCTAAGGAACGCAAATGGGAAGTTGACGAAAGCGGCAGAAAGGTGCGAGGTAAAGCAGATGGTCCTATTAAAGACTATGACTCATATGTCTTCGATATATACTCAAAATATGTACCACAGCCAGTAGAAATTTCTCACGATAGTGTATATGATAAATATGACATTCTTGAGGAAATTGGTACTGGTGCTTTTGGCGTGGTACACAGATGCCGCGAACGTAGTACAGGAAATATATTCGCTGCTAAGTTCATACCAGTCTCACATTCTGTTGAAAAGGATCTTATTCGTCGTGAAATCGATATAATGAACCAACTTCATCATCAAAAGTTGATTAACTTGCATGATGCTTACGAGGACGACGATGAAATGGTTTTGATTTTGGAATTGTATGTAAAATAATCGTAATTCTAAACAAAAATTTACTTTTATAAAATTATTATTTTTTTTTAGCTTATCTGGTGGGGAACTTTTTGAACGCATTACAACCGAAGGATATCGTATGACTGAAGCCGAAGTTATTAACTATATGAGACAAATTTGCGAGGGTATTAGACACATGCACGAAAAGAACATTATACATCTGGATATAAAGCCCGAAAATATTATGTGCCAAACACGTACTAGCACAAATGTTAAATTAATTGATTTCGGGCTGGCAACACGACTAGACCCTAACGATACCGTCAAGATTACAACAGGAACTGCAGAGTTTGCTGCACCAGAAATTGTTAACCGCGAAGCTGTCGGCTTTTATACAGACATGTGGGCTGCAGGTGTGTTGACATATGTCTTGCTTAGTGGTCTTTCCCCATTTGCTGGAGATAACGACATTCAGACATTGAAAAACGTAAAGGCTTGTGACTGGGACTTTGATGATCAAGCTTTCCGTCACATTTCAGAGGAGGGTAAAGACTTTATACGCAAATTGCTTGTAGCCAACAAGGAGAAACGTATGACCGCCCATGAATGCTTGTTACACCCATGGCTAACTGGTGATCATAGTGGTCGTACAGAGCAAATTTCACGAGAGCGTTACCTTGCATTCCGAGACAGACTTCGCAAGAAGTACGAAGATTTTGAAAAATATTTATTGCCTATTGGTCGCTTATCAGAGTACTCATCATTGCGGAAACTTCTTATGGAAAAATACAAAATGCATGACACATCATTTGATCGTCGTCAAGCTGCACCTCGTTTCGTAATCCGTCCTTCATCACAATTCTGTTATGAAGGCCAAAGCGTAAAGTTCTATTGTCGATGCATAGCTATTGCTACTCCCACACTCACATGGACCCACAATAATGTTGAGCTCCGCCAAAGTGTCAAGTTTATGAAGAGATATGCCGGCGACGACTATTACTTTATTATCAATCGTGTAAAATTAGAGGATAGGGGCGAGTACATAATCCGCGCCGAAAATCACTATGGGTCCCGCGAAGAAGTCGTCTTCTTAAATGTCCAACCACTTCCCAAGGAGCAGCCTAGATATATCCATGAATCAACACCTGTTCGCCGCCGTGAACCCCTACCATACACATTCTGGCAAGAGGAATCCGAATCGGCCCCCAGTTTTACATTCCTGTTACGTCCACGTGTTATGCAGGCTCGTGACACCTGTAAACTGCTTTGCTGCCTCAGTGGCAAACCAGTGCCAACTGTTAAATGGTATAAGGATGGTCGCGAACTTAGCAAATATGAATATGCTATGACTCATTCTGATGGCGTTGTTACAATGGAAATCATTGACTGTAAGCCTTCCGATTCTGGTAAATACACGTGCAAGGCTACAAACTGTCATGGAACCGATGAAACCGAATGTGTTGTAATTGTCGAAGGTAATTATGCAAAAAAAAAATATTAAATATACGATTTTTGAAGTATAAAATACATTAAGTCTGTCTGTCCGGTTTTTTGAAAAATAAATTTTGTTAAAACTTTTGTACAAAATCAGATCTTCGTCAGAATAAAAAAAGTTATCTTTAAAGTCTTAGAATAGTTACCAGACAAACTTTTCTATATAAGTAATAAAAATCGGATGATTATCAATTTATGCGATAATTTTAAATAGTAATAATAAATTATTGATTTTATTTTATATAGACGGCATTGCCGTCTATAATTTACTCATATTTTTCTACTTTTTATATATAATTAAACCAACATTATAAAATTCTTTTTTGAATAGGAGAATGGGTTACACCTGAGCAGGCAGAACTTGCTCATAATTTCTTATATTCAGGAGGTAAAGATATTTTTATGGAAAACAAGTCTATGTTTTAAAACCCTTATCTAATTTACTATTAAATTTCGATTAAAACAATTATTATCCTATTATAAATAAACAATCTTCCCACATTAAATTATATGTATACAATCCCATTCCCAGTTATTAAAACGAATGTGTAAATATTATTATTAACCCTGTTTACAAAATATAATATTTAAAAAATAAACTAATTTATTATTTACGTATTAAAACCCACTAAAACATATGTAGTTATTTTGCAATAAACCACCCTAAGCAACAATTTAGTCAGGATAAGTAAAAATTTAATTATCCGCAGAATCCAGTTCTCTTAAAGAATAAAAATATATGTTTGAACTATTATGGTTCTTTAAAATGAATATAAAAAAATACACAATGAGAAACAATCGTTGCATAATACAATAGTATATCACTTCGATTATGATTATGAACCAAAGAGGTATCATATTATGGTATCTAGTATTAGAAAGATTAAAACTGCATGTAATGTAAACGCCCCAATTAATACAACTGATTCCACCGCGTGCTTTTACGTTTCAATAATTAGCTAATATGTATATTAATTTTGTTGATTTTTTTTTCTATATAGATCGTAAATATATTGAGCACCCACTGAAGCCAGTACCTCCACCAATTATAACCAGGACACAAATCACTTCAGCTTCACATAATTCTAACTCATATTCTTCGTCGTCAACAAGACAAAATGAGACATCTTCCAGCTATTCGTCAACCAACCAAAACTATTCATCCAGCAGCAGCAACAAGGTAACTGGTATACATATAATCCTTAAAAGTAGTTTAAGCGATCTGAGGTCAAGTTAGTGTAGCAGTCTGCATTATTGTGTTCAGATGTGGCTCTGCACCCACTGCTGAAAAAAAATGTCAGCTTGACTATCAGTGGAAGTTTAGTATACAGTACAAATTCCTTAAAGTTTTTTAAGATAACCTACTGTGTACGTTGTTGTAGCCAGAATTTTCTCAGCCTTACAACTTTGGATGCATCTTAGGCATTGATGCATAATTTATTTCAAATATAAGCTTAATGCTAATTTACTAGATCAACATTTTTATTTGTTTAGTTCGAATAATCCACATAATCTTATGCAGAAATAATTGAATAGAGAATATATACAGTGGTGGTCACGTATTTAGCACAAATGGTACCTGTTATCTCTTATACGAAATATTAAGTCCTAATTCAATTTTTTTCACTACTTTTTTTTGTAATGTATTACACGTGATGCGAAGATGAAATCGTATTCCTTTTATATACATATTTTTTAAAAATTATATTTATTTTTGCAATTATTTAAAACTAACCCATAAAAAATACTGGACATATTTTTAGCACAAATTAAAAACAATATTTATTAAAAATCAAAAACAAGTTATTAATTAAAATTTCTTGAAAAAAACCTTTTATTTTGTAGGATATCCTTTATTTTGTATAACTGCCGTACATCTTTTAGGCACACTCTTCACAGGAGGCAGGTATCGCGCAAGCAACACTTCACAGTACGTAAAGTGTGTTTAGGGTCATTGTCATGCATGAAGCGCCAGCTAGGTGGCATCTTTGCCTCTGCTTATGGTATAATGATATCGGCTAGAATATTTTTATAAACGTGTTGATCCATACGTGTGTCAATTTTGTGTATTGGACCAACTCCATGCCCTGAGAATGCAAGCCACACCATCACATTTCCTCCACCATGTTTTACAGTCTTTGACGTATACTTTGGGTTGTGCTGCATGTTCGGAAGATACCATACATATCTCTTTCCATCAGATCCAAATCTGCAAAACTTTGATTCGTCGCCCCAAAGTATGTTTTTCCAAAAATCTAATGGCTTTTCCAAATGCTATCGGGCGAAAGAAATTCGTGATTTCAAATTCTGTTTTGACACATATGGCTTGTGTTGCACAATACAGCCACGCGAGTTTTTTTCATTAAGGCGTCTTTGTATCGTTCTGTCGGAGACATCAATACCGTATTTTGATGACATTTCACTATTTATTTCACTGAAGCTCTAAAAAGGGTCGGCCACTGACATTCTTTGTATTAAATAATCCTCTTTTGTTATCGTAACGAAAAACTTCTCTAACTAATGCATTTGCCGTTCGGAGCCGGCTTTAAAACGTAGGTCCCTTTCAATGAGTCTAAAAATAGAATCGGATGCAGCTCATTGTCTGAGAGAAGTACCCCTTGTTCCAATTGGAATGTTGTCGGGGAATTATATATATATATATATATAATTTAATTGTTCCGTGTGCTTTTATACGGCTCAAAGCATTATATACCGTATTTCTGGAGCAATTTAAAATACTTGCTATTTCAATTACAGGACATCCTCTCGAATTTATTTTACAAATCACCTGTCGTTGCGTATCTGTGCACCATTTATTTTTGGCCATGTCTAATAAATATTTTATTTCTGAAAAACCTTCAACTGACCAAAAATTTATTAAAAATTAAAAAAATAACAGAAATGTAAAATGTTTAATATTTGTGCTAAATTTGTGTCCAGCTCCAATTACGTATTACCAAGAAATAAATTATATATGAAGCAATTGAAGAAAGGGAATAACAAAAAGAGTAACAGGACTTGTCGATCACACCATAAGCTACACATCGTGGCAAAAAAAAAGAAAATTATTACTCCAACAGAAAAATATACGGTTTTGAAAACAACGCATAACTAGTGTGCTAAATATGTGACCACCACTGTATGTACACTAGGGTGGCAGCGAAATGTTTTTCTTTAGTTTTAAAAGTTTTTCATCGGAATATTATGACACTAGGTCTAAAAGTTCAGTTCTGAAAATATGAGCCAAATCGGACAACGTTCAATGGGCGCGCATCGGGTGCAAAGTTTATGAGCAAAATTGTATGGGGAAAAATGGGTAATTTTTTATTATTTTTAATATTTATGTCGACCAAAAATAAATAATTTTTAGATGAAAAATAATGGAATATCAAAGAGAACTAACACATAGTTAAACACGAAAATTCATGAAGTAGTTTTGGAGTAATTGCAATTTACCCCCGAAAATTCATGTTCCTGAAAACTCGCCTAGGGATATGCGCCAACATTTTTTTTTTTTGTAAATAAAGAAATTCCAAAGTTGGACATGAATTCCAAAGTTGGACATGAATAGAGTGTACCGAAAAAATAAAAGTTATTTTTTGATGTCAAAACAACTGTAAAAATGATTTGATGCACCTAATACCACGGGAACCCAATTTGTATGGAAAACAACGGGAGTATTTTTCGTTTTAGCTAAATTTCAACTACTTAGTAAAGATTTATATTTAGAAGAAACAGATCTAAAGCAGCTTTCTGTGCCAGATTCAATTAAAAAAATAATTTTAATTTTTTGAGGGTTACATCTTCTGGGCAAATTAGATGATGATATGTATACAATTTTATGTTGATTGCACATTAATCAAAATTATTAATCATATATTTTTTTAACTCTTTATCAGCAAACAATTTGATTTAATATAAATGTTTCTTAATATTTTTTTAGACTGTCAGTAACAATACAAGTTCCTATTCCACGACAAATAATAGCATTTCAAATAAAAAGAAATATGCCGCCAGCAGCCTTCAAACTCCTGGAAGTCCTTCAAGATCACGCAGCGCAACTAAAGAACTAATACGTAAGTTAAATAAAAAGAAAAATAATTAATTAGTTCTACTTTAAAAGCTTTTGTTTTATTATTTTTAGTGCCACCGGACGATTCATTAATGTGTAAACCAGAGTTTACAAGACCCTTACAAGACATGAGTATACGTGATGGTGATCAATTGACTTTGACATGTCATGTTAAAGGCGATCCAGATCCACAAATTACTTGGTCTAAAAATGGCAAATCCATTGCCTCATCTGACATTATGGACTTAAAATACAAGAACGGTATTGCCACCTTAACCATTCACGAAGTGTTCCCTGAAGATGAAGGACTTTACGTCTGTACAGCAACCAACTCAATTAGCGCAGTAGAAACAAAATGCAAGCTGACTGTAAAACGTAAGAAAATTATTAAGAAAATTAAGTTTAGTATTGGTGTGTACTTTGTATATCAATTTTTATTTTAATACTCTCACAGCCTTGGATAAAAACTCGACCAAACGTTTGGTAAGTAGTGATAAGCCACCAAGAATCGTTAGTCACTTGGAATCGCGTTTCGTAAATGACGGTGAAATGGTAACATTGGCGTGTCGTATTATTGGAGCTGAAAATTTTGATGTCATATGGCTCCACAACAACAAGGAAATTAAGCCCAGCAAAGACTTCCAATACACTAAAGAGGCAAACATCTATAAACTACAAATAGCCGAAATCTTCCCCGAAGACTCTGGTACATATACTTGTGAGGCTTTCAATGACGCTGGCGAATCATACAGCACTTGCACGATTAATGTCATCGTACCTGGTGAAGATAAAAAACAACCAACATTCGTCAAATTCCCCACATCAGTCACTGTTCAAGAAGGTGAAAACGCTAAATTCGAATGTGAAATCCAAGAAGAACCTCTACAACTAACATGGCTTAAGGATGGTAAACAAGTCAACGAAGCTAGCATTCGCTATACCTTTACTAAGGAAGATGGAAATCGCTATAGCCTCACCATCAAGCAATGTACCATTGATGATGTTGGTCAATACCAAGCTAAAGCAATTGGCAAAAAGGGTGAAACTTTTGCTGCTTTCTCTATAAATGTATTTACTACCGAATCATAAAAACGAATAACGAAAACTTAATATTATTATTACTATTATATTATTATTTTTATTATAACTGTAAATATTTTTAAAATACACCAATAGTTTTTTTACACAAACAAGAGAACAAAATAACAATAACGCTTAAATTGAGCTCTTACTTACTTACACAGATAAACAAACATTCATACACTATTTATGCATTTCTCTTGTTTACAAAATGTAAATAAAACAAAGATAAATCTCTCCCTCTAGAGTTCTCTTTCTTTTTCATAAAACAAAAACAAAAAAAAACAGATACATAAATATTTACATACAACTTGATATATTTATATTGCTTTTTAGTATACATTTTATATTTTATAATTTAATTTAAAATACTTATGTTGGTTAATTTGTAGTGAAATTTTGTTGTAAAAATGCTGATATTTAAATGCCTTTAGATATTTACACAAATCGATTACCGTTTGTTCCGGTTTGTCTCTTTATTAAGTGGCATCCTCAACTCTAAATAAAGATACTCTCTCTATAAACGTCTTATATATCTCTCTCTCTCTCTGTGCAAGTAAGAAAATAAATTCAGCCAAATCGAAACAAACGAAATAGATTTTAAATCGCTAAAGGCTTACAAAAATACACACATATAAATAAGCGTTTACTATTTAAATTTACGAAAATGTAATGTATTAAATCCGATTATTTATAACATTTTGTTTTGCGTATTGTGCATAATAATTTCTAATAAAATTTTTAATAAATTAAAAAAACATATATAGATATTTTTATTTACAAAAATGTATTTTACATCCTTAAAGCGATGGATATGAATTGTTTAAAAAAATCTAAATATGCCTATACACTGCCCGTCACAACTATAACCACACTACATTATTCGTTTTGCACTACGGAAAAAGAAATTTCATGAATACGATATATTAAATTTGTCATTTACTCTTTGAATTGGCAAATTCACAACGATTAATACATTTCTTAGTGTTGCATAACTATAACCGCATCGCATTTAAATTAAATAACTAATTAAAACTGCGCCGAAATTTTAAGTTTCTCGTATGCAAGTTAACGTTTTATTTTAATTAAAATAAAATACCAAGGGAAATATATCTTATTAATATCAAAAAAGAAAAAAAAATTGGCCTTTTTAGAAAATAGGCTAAATCGTTCGGACCGAGTGGTAAGAAATTTTGCCAAAAACCAAAGTCAGCATGACAAAAAATTAAAACGGGTGTCGAAAAAGAAAGTTATTCGAAAAAGATCGGCTCAGAATTGTAAAAGCCGCAAGCAATTCTATGAAAAGCCTTTCGCAAATTTCTGCTGAATTTGGCGTAAAAGTGTCAAATTCCACAATAAGTAGAATACTAAATGAATTTGGAACATTATCCAGACAATCGCTAATTATTTATTTTATTTATTTATTTATTTTATTTATTATGGGCTTTTTGGCCAAATTAATCCAGCTTTATCATATGGCAAATACAAATGAATCTTACAAAATAAATTTCTTAATCGAATTCATAAATTTAAATATTATAATAAAAAACCCGCCCAATGCACAAATGTTGAAAACTAGATAAAAAAAAAACTTTTGACAATACAGAATTTAGTAGCATATAAACACAACAATTTTTAAATATTTTCTAAACATATTTTTATAAATTTGTTTATAGAATAAGAAAAGTTTCTTTCACGATAAGGTATTACCGAATTCCATAACCTAGAAACTCGAATTACAAACGATCTACTCATAATTTGTGAAGAAAAACCTGGTGAAGTTAAAGAATTAGTTCGTGTAGATAACCCAAAACTGAATCTATTTGCAAGATAAGGAGGCATACCATGTTTGACAATCTTATAGAATTGGATCAGAATACGTAATTTAATATAACTTTCGAGATCACATTTAAGTAAGGCAATTGTATAAGATGTCATATGCATATGTGAATAATATTTTATCCCAAATATATAACGAGCAATGCAATTAAAACATCTCCTTAGCTTACTAATATTCAATAACGACGTTCCAGAATAAACTTCAAGACCGTATAGTATTTTGGGTAAACATAAAGATAATGCAACATATTTTTTATTTTTTTCTGGTAAGTGTAACGCCATATTATACAATCTTCTCAGAATAAAATTGATATTACATATAATATAATTAATGTGGTTGTCAAAGCTCAGTTTATCATCTAAGTATAATCCTAGTATTTTATAATGAGATACATAAACAATCTCCTGACCATCTAAAATTAGTTTTGGTGATCTTCCAATTTGAGAAAACCACATACATCGAGTTTTACTAGGATTCAATTTTAAACAATTTATCTTAGACCATTCCATAATAGGCTTTAAATCAGTATTAACACTTCTTTCCAGATAATTAAATCCAAGACCCTTATCATCCGCCAATAATTGAACATCGTCCGCATATGTGTAACACTTACAAAATTTTATTTGGTGATATAAATCATAAATATTATTGGACCTAATATGGAACCCTGTGGAACTTCTCTATTGGTTTTTAGTACCGAAGATCTTACCCGTTACATTCCACATATTGATATCTGTCTTTAAGGTACGAGGCGACCAATTTACGGGCAGATAAACCAAAGTCAAATATAGTTAGTAACTTATATAATAAAATTTCATGACTCAAAGAGTCGAAAGCTTTACTAAAGTCAAGAAATATGAGAACTGAATTTAATTTTTCATCCACATTTTTTCTTATGTCCTCAACACAATCTAATATTAACCCTGTGTATTGTATCGCTTCCTAAACCCTGATTGAAACTGATTTATGTATCCACCAGAGTTCAAATGCTCCAACAGCTGCTCTCTCATTAGAACCTCAAGTATTTTAGGACAAGCATTTAATATACTTATAGGAGACTTTGTTTTTGGTATTGGAATAACTCTGCCAAGTTTCCAGTGATGAGGAAATTTAGAAGTAGTTAAAATACGATTGAAAATAAACTGTAATTGGTGGGAAATAGCAGGAAAAACAATTTTTAAAAATTGTAGCGGTAAATCGTCAGGACCAACTGCATTTGACTTAATAGTCATCATCGCAGCATAAATTTCATCCACACTAACGTTGTGAAAAGAAAAATTTGTGTTACTGAATGATTCTAATGTCGGTACATATATATTATTAGGCGAAGTAGCAAAAGGAAGTATAGATTTTTTATTAAATTCTTCTATGTCAATCTCACTAACATTTGTAGTGTCAGCAAAAGCTCCCTTAGACCTAAGTTTTCGCCACATTTGAGATTGCGTGCAATTTTCAAAACATCGTATGCAGTAATCTCTTCTTACTCGCCTAATTATTGACTTTAATTTGTTGCGACACTTACGAAATTGTTTAAGATTAATTTCCGTGGAGTCCTCTTGATATGCACGCCAAGCTAAATTTCTACTGGCTCTAGCTATTCTGATAACAGAAGCATTCATCCAATTATTAGTTTTACAAGGAGAAGCTTTAACTAATGGCACATTATCGTTATATACACTTGAGACACATTCATAAAATAATCGGAGCTGTTCATCTACACATGAAGTATTATAATATATTGAAAAATCCATAGCACGTATTTGATCAAAACATCTGTTTACATTTAAGCTCCTATAGTTCCTGTACCAATAATCACACGATGTTCTTTCAATCGTAATACGATAAGACAAAGAAATTAGGGCATGTCCAGAATTTAATGAAGGAATTTGGTACTGTCCCTTTTTTAAGATACGACTAAAATCCGAGACAAAAAAAATAGTCAAGCAACGAAGACCTTATATGTACCTGGTCAAAATGAGTTGGTAAAGAGTTATGTACCACAGATAAATTTGAGCGGAGACAAAAATTTCTTATAAAATCGAAATGAACAAAAATATCTTTATTAAAATCGCCCATCATGATCGTGTTTTCATATCTACTTGAAATATCAATTAGTAAATCTTCACAATCTTTGAAATTTCCTTTTGGCAAATATATAATACCAACTAAAATCTTCTCAGTAGGATTAATAAGAATTTCAACAAATAACGACTCAATGTTACCTTCATCAAAATAATCATTTACTATACGGTACTTTAATCTTTTTGAAACGTATAAGCAAACTCCTCCACCTCGCATCCAGCATCTGTCATTTCTTAATACCTGAAAACCATCCAACGTTATAGAACTATTTGTCACATATTTAGTGAGCCAAGTTTCCGTAACTCCTATCACATCGTAAGCAGAATAATCAAAAATATTTTTTACTTCTTCAAATTTCGTTGATCGTTCTCTAGGCACTAGGCTCTGAGCATTAAATTGGCATACGTTAAAGTTACGGGTACTTATCTTGGTGTTAAGAAAATTGTTGTCCGCTACCACCTGCCCTAAATTGTCAAACATAGTTATAAAATATCATTTTCAACATTTGTGCAATACTTAATCCCAATTTCCGATAATAATTTTTAAAAATATAAAAAAATGCTTCAAACATTTCATCAATAAATTCAGAGCTAAAATATATAAATTAAAAAAAAGAAAAAAATATTATATGAAAATCTAATCTTCACAATAATATAAAAAAATAATGATAGTAACAATAATATTTATAAGATTGAGCTATCACATATTATTATTGTCCTTTTTTCACTATACTTCTCACTTTTTATTTTCCTTTCTTTTTGTCAGTTTTTTATTTTTAATTATGAATAAGAACATAAATCACTTTCTTTTCATACATTTATTCTTTCCTTATTAATTTTATGAAATATTACATATTTGCGTAAAATGAGTTCTTCATAGAAAATATATTATAAGCTTATGATTCCAAAAGCTTTGATCCAAAAACAAAATATATTGCTCAAAAATAATTCCCAATATATTTTGCTTTTGGGACCACAACTCTTAAAAACAAAGATCAATAATCATAACTAGAACAACTTGATTTATAACCAGAACACAATATTAAGGGAAACAAAATAAATATTTTTCTCTTACTACAATGTCATCTATGTAAGTATATGCATACAATATGTAAAGGTGAGAAAAAATATAGTGGTGAGTAGAATGATTATAAGAAAATAATAAATATCAAAACAGAGTTGAAATACTATTTGATTACAAAACAAAAATGAAAAGTAAAAATAAAAAAAAAAATAAAAAGAAGATCCAAAATAAAAAATGTGATAATGTAATGATAAAAACGAGTAATAATAATAAGATCATAAGAATGAAAAGAACAATAAAACGTGGAAAATAAAAAAGTATGAAAATAACGCAAAAAAAATATAAAATTAATTAAAAATAAAAAGAAATATAGTATGCATTTTAAATTTAATGTATTTTAGTATCAAACTCTATTTCTCCAATCCATTATCTTTGGCACCATGTCCGTCTCCAATTTCATTGTTTCCATTGTCACCATTTATTATATCCAAGTAACCCAAAATAATGTCTTTGTCATCATTGTAGGTTATCTTTACTTTTATTGGATAAGAGTTAATAACACGATAATGTTTGTTTTCATTGCTTTTCATCTTCTTCCGACAAATATAGTGTATCTTTCCTACAATTGGCAAATAATGGTCATTAAGAAAGACTCGGCTAGTGGAATCCGTTTCACTCACCTCATTTAGCTTAAGCTTATAATTTTGTCGGTAATTTCTTATTATTGTGTCTCTTTTTAAGACATTATTCAACTTAATCAGTACCGCCGACTTGTGTCTTATCCAAGAGCAAAAATTAACATCATTTTCAGATAGACTTATATCACAGGCTTTTTTTATTGCTACAGCTATTGTATATAGATTTTCTGTTTTTGTATTGCCTGAGGGAATACCTGATACAATTATGTCTGTCCGATTGAGTTGCCTTTTAAGAATATGGTTTTCACTTCCCAATTGGTTTATTTTAGATTTTGTTTCTTCTTCAAAGTCTTTACTGTGGTTTAAAGACTTAATTTGATCCGATCTAATTTCATTTAACTGAGATGTAATGCCGCTCTTGATAACATCAGCTAGATCCATTATTTGCTTCTCAAGACAATCCAATTTATTTGAAAATGGATTTATTAGAGATTCGTCAGCACACATAGCACAACCAAAAATCACTCCAGACTTATTTTTGAGGAAACTATCCACCATTGACTGATTCATCGCAGGATTCTTCTTTATTATACAATTATAGTGATTGTGTGAATTGCAAAATGCACAAATAATAGAATCAGCTTTTTTGCATTCGGTTTTACATAATCCACAATTTATTGTCATTTTACTAGTATTTTTTGATCTTGATCTGTGCTTTCTTCATTAAAAACAGAAACAATGTGTTTTTTTTTAGGTTATGAACACAAAGCTTAACTTGGCGTATAATGAGATTTATTAGTTGCAATGTACTATTAATTACACTGTGATCCAAATGTAAAGAAAAAAAAATGCAGGGGTTCTCACATACCAATTCTGTTTTGGGGGAGTCCATAGAGTACGAAAGTAGTAACAATTTCTTTTGGTCACTTCGTTAAGTATATTTTTTAACAGCAAATATAGCTTAAAATCTCTATTCACGAAAATTTAAGTAAAAAAAATCGTAACTTTTTGTTTTTAAAACTACTTAAATTTTTTTTCTACATTTTGAAGGATACATGCCTTGCCTCACTAAAAAAAATGTCTTTTTAAAAATCAGCCAAGAAATGGCAATTTTATTGGCATTTATATTACAAACAAAAATAACTTTTTTATCAATTTTCATTTTCTGTCCGTCTGTATATTTTTGTGTGACAGTAAATATATTTTTTTTTATTTCGTTAAAAACCTCATTAAATAGGCTTTCCAAAATGGTTAAGAACAAGCAAATTTAAAGAAAAACGAACCGAAAATTTTTAGTTTTTTGATATGCAAATTTTATTTTTTTTTTCTTAGAAATGCTTGCGTTTCACCTGCTTATTATAATTTTCTGTGCTCGTATCACTCTTAATGGACCAACAGTAGTTAGAAAGCATACTTATTTTGTTTTTTCCAACATAGCGCTGTTCTATTTTAAAAATTTCTTGGTGAAATCTCTCACCTTGTTCGTCGTTCGTTTGTCCTAAATTTGACGGGAACATATTTAAATGAGCATGGAGATGGTGCAGTTTGATTGACATTTTGCAACCCATCGAATGGTAGGAAGAAAGCATTTTACTTACCACTTCTTCGTAGTTTTTACATTTTTTGTTCCCAAGAAAGTTTTCGCACACTGCAACAAAGCCTTCCCATGTATTTTTTTCTAAATACGACATTTGTTCTAAGAAATTTTGGTCTCTCATTAGTTGTCTTATTTGTGGACCGACAAATATACCTGTTGTAGAATATATATTTTAATTTTTTTAATGTCTGCATCACAAAAAATACGTGCTTACCTTCTTTAAGCTTGCCACAAGTTATTCGTGGAAAACTTCTTTCAAGATATTTAAATGTTAAACCATTTTTATCAAGTGCTTTGACAAACTGTTTTATTAAACCCAGCTTAATATGTAAAGGTGGTAAAATTATATTTGCTGGGTTGACTAAAGGAATGTTTATACTATTTTTTTCACCAACAACAAACGCTGTACGAGGAGGCCAATTTTTCTGAATATAATGTTGCTCAGTTGCACGGCTGTTCCATTCGCAAAAATAGCATGGAAACTTTGTGTTGCCACCTTGCATACCATTTAAAATGGTCAATACTTTAAAATCAGCAACAATTTGCCAGTTATGAGAATTGTAGTCTATTAAATTCAAAATTTCAGACATACTCTCGTACGATTCCTTGATGTCAGTAGCGTAAGCCAAAGGAACTGATGGAAATAAGTTCCTGTTATGTAAAAGTACTGCTTTCAGGCCTAAAATTTATATATATTGTATATACAAAACAGAAATTTTGAAAAAGTTTTTCGATGTAAGTGTAAATCATATTTACTTTTCGTTGATCCATCGATGAATAATCGCCAGTCTTGTGAAATATGATTGTGTCCTAGCTTATCAAATAAAGAATTTACATTATTACAATAAACCATATTGTTGTTTTTTGTGCTTTCGCTAAACAGTGATCCAAATAAACCCATTTCTTCACTTCTACGAAAAGTAATATTGACACTCTCATCTAAGAAATTCCATTGTTTCATTCTTGATCCAAAAAGTTCCGTCTGTCTCTTTGACAGTTCTAAATCGCGTACCAGATCATGAAATTCTCCTGATGAAATTAAGCGTTGTTCTCTTAGTTCAGCTTCTGGTGGGATAAATTCTGATGCTGGCCTTTCATAAAGGGTTGGAAGTGTTTCAGGCTCAATTGACTCTGGTGATAATTCTGCTGTGTTTTCTTTGATTAAATCTTTATTTTGACGCAATACTGATTTAATAACACGGTCAACGTCTGCGTATTTAATTAGTTTTCTTATTTTAAAGTGGTAACCTTTAGTGCAAGTTAAACAAAAATAGCAATTATTTGGTCTATGTACACGTTGTGGAAGCCAAGCAACGGGTTCAACGAAAGGCATTGCAGTGGAGCCACTTTGCATTTTCCAAGATCTAAGTGTCGAATAGCACGATGAACAGCAAACAGAGGGTACATACCACAATCCACGAACAAAACAACGACTAAAGTACTCTTCGTATAGTGGAATAACATGTTCATTAACCGATAAATCAATTTTATGTTTTTTGTCCACAAAAAGTCCACAAATGAAACAAAAATTATTACTTTTATCACACATTTTTAAAGAAATATTATTTTTTTAAATTTATTTTTATTACTAATAATACTAAATTGCGCAACCTTTCGATGAGAAACTCGAAGTCTACTTATACATTTTAAAAAGCCAACTAAATGTACTTTTAAATAAAATTTATAAAACCAAAATTTGTTGCCCAACAAAAATTGGGATCCGGCAGAAAATGAAAATTTGTTGAAAAAATTGCATTTTTTTATTTTAAGCGCTATAAAATAGCCATTTTATGGGCGACCTTCAAACGGAAAATATTTTCAGAAAAGCCGAATTCGCATCTAATATCCATTGAAACCAAAAGTTAATTCGACTGTCAAATAAAGAAGTTATGATTTTTTTCTTTAAATTTTCGTAAATAATGGTTTTACGATACATTTGCTGTTAAAAAATATACTTAACGAAGTGATCAAAAAAAAATATTACTATTTTCGTACTCCATGGACTCCCCCAAAACAGAATTAGTATATGAGAACCCCTGAATTTTTCCCGTGTATCACAGTGTTATTATTTTGTATGTGTAATGTTCTTTTTTCAAAAGCTTTAGCAAAAACTAAAAGAAGAACAATTCACTATTTATTTCGTTATTATTAAAGATTTTAATAGATTTTAATTAATTTTAGCTCATGGATTTTTGTTCACTCGCTTGCCATGGTGTTGCCAGACTGTCCCAAGATTACTCATGCAGTACAAGGAAACCCATATGGAATTCTCAAAGAAAGTTTTGCTAACAACAGGTAAGAAAATATTTTTTTATGTATTATAATTATTCTCTTCTTCTCTTTTAGGCGATTTTTTTAGATGAGAAAAAATTTAATCTTGACGGTCCTGATGGTTAAAGTGGATATTGGAAGGATCTTCGAAAGGAACCACGATATTTCTCAAAACGAAATTTCCCTATAATAGTATAGGGAGCTTTTAGCAGCGATGCATTGCTTGATTTGGCCTTTCCAAGCACTCTAATGAATTCCGGAGAATACATAAGCATTCTTAATAAAAAACTGTTGCCTTTCTTGGAAGCCCAGGCTGAAAAAACTTAAATTTTTCAGCGAGAAAACCCAAGAGTCGTCAGACTATTAAATGGCTTAAATTAAAAATCATTAAAATTATTGAGTGGCCTGCCTGTTCTCCGGATCAAAACCCGTTAGAAAATATTTGGGGAATATTGGCCCGCCGTGTTTGTGCCCAAAATAGACAACACAAAGATGTTTTCGAACTAAAAGTAGCAATCATAGATGAATGGCGAGCAATTACTGAAGATATGAGGACAAAACTTATCCAAAGTATGACAGACCGAATTTTTGAGCTTATTCAGAATAAAGGAGGCCCCGCCCATTATTAAATATATTTTTTAGTTTAATTGATAATTTAAGTAGAGAATTTTTGTTAATGTTTTTAAAGTGCGGTTATAGTTATGAAACAGCTGTTTGTATTGAAATTATTTATATTTATTAAACTAAAGTAAATAAATAATTTATTTTTATTACAAAATATATGTTTTCGTCCACTTGCTCTTACACTAAAATATTTAATTCCTTTCATTACCAAAAGCTGAAATATTTACATTAATAGGGGTGCGGTTATAGTTGTAATGGGCAGTGTATGACTGCGAAAAAGTGAACAAACAATCCGCGAAAACATTGGGATAACAACAAGTTACGTGGAATATTTAGCTATGCCGAATTTTATATACCGGGATGTCTGTAGGAGTCATTTTGGGATAACTTATTTTTTTAAGAGCCACAAAGTGATTGATAATATGAAATAACAGATTAAAGAAGATTCCCTTTTTGGTAAGAAATTGTTAGTACCGAAACAATAAAAACAATAATAGAGTACCGCAATTTGCCATACACAAGCATACAAAATAATGCAGCCTTCTTATAAAAGGAAAATTTTTGAAAAATTTCCTATAAAAAGTAAATTTTTGAAAAATTTTCTATAAAAAGTAAATTTTTGAAAAGTTTCCTATAAAAAGTAAATTTTTGAAAAATTTTCTATAAAAAGTAAATTTTTGAAATATTTCCTATAAAAAGTAAATTTTTGAAATATTTCCTATAAAAAGTAAATTTTTGAAAAATTTCCTATAAAAAGTAAATTTTTGAAAAATTTCCTATAAAAAGTAAATTTTTGAAAAGTTTCCTATAAAAAGTAAATTTTTGAAATATTTCCTATAAAAAGTAAATTTTTGAAATATTTCCTATAAAAAGTAAATTTTTGAAAAATTTCCTATAAAAAGTAAATTTTTGAAATATTTCCTATAAAAAGTAAATTTTTGAAAAATTTCCTATAAAAAGTAAATTTTTGAAAAATTTCCTATAAAAAGTAAATTTTTGAATAATTTCCTATAAAAAGTAAATTTTTGAAATATTTCCTATTTTTACCCTTATAAGTATGAAACAGTTGTGAAGGCGTATATGGAGAGAGATGCAGCTATAATCAGCGAATTCATAAGATTAAACAAACTCGTACTAAATTCCCAAAAAACAAAGCTTCTAAGATTTCGTCCGTATTTAAAAGATAACCACAATTTTAGTATCACTGTGGATGGAACACAAATTTGTGAGAGTGAATCAATAAAATATCTTGGAATTTATCTTCAAAATAATTTGTCATGGGATTTGCACATTAAAAATCTCATAAGTAAAATTGTATCTACTCTTGGTTTACTATACAAATTCAGAAATAAGTTCAACAAACAAACAAAACTTATATTATATAAATCTTTGATACAAAGCCATTTAAACTACTTACCGATTGTATACGCAAGTAGAAAAAGCACCGAATTGAAATCGCTGCAAAGAACACAAAACAAGGCGTTGAAAGCTGTATTTAATTTGCCGTTGACATACTCCACAGTCTCATTGTACAAGGACATTTCCTCAAATATTTTACCTGTCTACGGACTATATAAATTCCAGTTACTACTCTATGTTTATAAATCTATTAACAACATTGGTCATCACACAATTTCTTTTCAACAAAATCAAACAACATTTAGGACCAGAAATAATATGAATCTTAGAACAACAAGATGTCGGTTGGAATGTACAAAACAACGCGTCGAATACATGGGTAGTTTCGAATTTAATAACCTTCCTCAAGAAATAAGAAATATTGAAAGAATTTCTGTTTTTAAAACCAGATTAAAAGAGTACCTAGTCGAAAATATGGAGACTCTTCTCTTGTAGTATTATGTCATAAATTTCATTATGTATCAGTTTCTATAAATCAAATTTAAAAAAAACTTTTTTTTTAAATAACTTTTTTTTTTTTTCTTAATTTCTGTTTTGTTTTAACTCATATTTTTTTTTTATATAAACGTATGTACACATATAAAAACTGTTTAAAAATTCTTGCCAGCCAGCCTCAATAATGTCCTCGTGGCGCTGAGGCAATTATATATTTAATTGTAATATGAATTATTTTTTGAATAAATGAAAAAAAAAAAAAAAAAAAAAGTAAATTTTTGAAAAATTTCCTGTAAAAAGTAAATTTTTGAAAAATTTCCTATAAAAAGTAAATTTTTGAAAAATTTCCTATAAAAAGTAAATTTTTGAAAAATTTCCTATAAAAAGTAAATTTTTGAAAAATTTCCTATAAAAAGTAAATTTTTGAAAAATTTCCTATAAAAAGTAAATTTTTGAAAAATTTCCTATAAAAAGTAAATTTTTGAAAAATTTCCTATAAAAAGTAAATTTTTGAAAAATTTCCTGTAAGTAGTAAATTTTTGAAAAATTTCCTATCAAAAGTAAATTTTTGAAAAATTTCCTATAAAAAGTAAATTGTTGAAAAATTTCCTATAAAAAGTAAATTTTTGAAAAAATTTCCTATAGAAAGTAAATTTTTGAAAAAATTTCCTATAAAAAGTAAATTTTTGAAAAAATTTCCTATAAAAAGTAAATTTTTTAAAAAATTTCCTATAAAAAGTAAATTTTTGAAGAATTTCCTATAAAAAGTAAATTTTTGAAAAATTTCCTATAAAAAGTAAATTTTTGAAAAATTTCTTATAAAAAGTAAATTTTTAAAAAATTTCCTATAAAAAGTAAATTTCTCTCTGGATATTTGAGGTTTAATTTCTAAAACATATGACAGTAAGAAGCTTTTGGAAGTATATTTCAGCACTCATATTATACAAATTTAAGTTAGTCGTTTGTCAGTTTAAAACTAGAACCATTTTGAGCCTCTTGGTACACAAGGGTTAATTTGTATAAAAATGTAATTAAAGACTTCTTTCAACTATTGTTTTTAATTTTTATTCAAATATAATAACAAAAACATGTCATTTTTAGTACCTTTTTTCAAAAAAATTTAATATTTTAAAAATTTTACTTTTGACCCTGGTAATAATAGGGTTAATGTTATCCGATTTCAACCTGAGTTCTAAGATACATTTCTACCTATCGAAACAATAATAATATATGTGGAGCCGCGGAACAAAAGGTTCTTTTTGCATACTTTTTACATTTTGGTTTTTTGTTATTTTTGTAGGTTAAAATCTTTCAAAAACAATTGAGAACCCATTATAATTTTTTTTTATTTAGTAATTAAATGGACATTAAAAAAGTTTTACTAAACAAAAGGTTCTTTTCTACTTTTTTTAACAAAAGGTTCTTTTTCAATAGTAAGTAATTTACATATTTTTTTCCTTTATTCGTGTAGTTTAGGGTGCACCTTATTTTATGAAAGTGCGCAATTGAACCTTTACTCCCCCTAGAAATGTTCTAAGTAATACAGAAACATGCTACACAAATCTCCGCCCACAAAGTGGTAAACTTTTTGGAATAGGAAAACAAGGGAGTATTTTCGGTTTTGCCCAAATTAAATTTTTTAATGGAATATAAAAGAGAATATAATATAAAAGAGCTTTATTTTAAGTCATCAATATTAAAAATCCAAGAAGTAGTTTCAAAGATATTGCAATTTTTCCCAGAAAATGCGTGTCCTTGACGACTCGCCTAAGGATATGCAGCTAAAAAATTTATTTAAATCAGTTTTTAATTTTTTTGAAAATTTTGTTTAAAAAATATTACAAATAATACATTTGCTTCTCAGTATCACAAAACAAACAAATGACAAAATAAAAACCAAAAAAATGTGGTCCGTATCATTAATCGTTTTGCCGTACCTGTGATTTTAAATCGAAAAGTTCCGCGAAAACTGTACCAATGTTCAACATTAATTAAAGTAATAGTGAATATTTTTCCTTAGGCTATTTATAATGTAAACGGCATTGTTATTTTAATATTGTAAAAATTTAACACTTTCTTTCCCGGGGTCAAATGTAATAATAAAGAGTTTTTTAATTTTCCATTGTAAAATGACAGAATATTAAGAATTTATTACCAAATTTTGTTCGAAATGCAAAAATATAAAATACTCCATGTTTTTATGTTACGTAGATTACTTCTGGGGGAGGGAGCTATGGTTTAATTTCGTTGCATAACAAAAATTATTTTTTCATATTTAGCCAATTCACAGTCTCTGCTATTGTGTGCTATTGTCCTATTGTCATAAATATTTATGACTGTCATAAAAATTTTGTTGGTATTTCCCATTAAAAAATATTATATGACAATATCACTTTGAAACCTATGTTTAATCACCGTGCTATTTAAGTCAGTAATGCCACGCTTATATTTCAGCGCTTTTTGTTTGAAAAAAAATGGCATGATTGATCTTATCATATGTTTTCTCTTGACAGATAATCTTGCGCCAAAATAAAAAAAATTTGCAAAGAATTAAGAATTTGTTACAAAAGAAAAAATCTAAATGAAATAAATCACATACATTTTTGGAAATGGAAGCTGATAATGTGGTATCTTCCTGTTGGTTTAAGAAATTAGTTTATTGGGAAACTGTAAAATTGTTATGTTTCTTTTAAGGATAAGAAAAAGCGGATCCGCAACAATCCTATCAGGAAGTGGTCCCCTGCTGAAGAAAATGCTCTTCTAAATTTCCAATGGATAATAAAGATTTTTATAATTTCAATATGTAATTACGCGTTTAAAATATTTTTGTTTAAATTTTGGCGATTGACGTTTATGAAATGTCTATGTAGTAGTATGACGTTTATTAAAATATACAATGTTTAATATACGATAGGTTGTTCACAGCAGTGCTATTTGACCTCAAATATTACTTTAGGATTTAGGACTTTAGCAGACATAGTGAATTGGCTAATTTTTAATTTTTTTTTTTTTTGTATCAAAAGGTACTTTCTCACTTTTTTTTTAACAAAATAAAAGTGCTTATTTAAAGAGATATTTAAGATTTAATATGGTGATTTAGAGCACAAAGATTCGCCTACTGATAAGTAGCTAACTTAAATATATTTCGCGGTTCATTGATTTTTTAAAGTGCGAAATAACAAAAAATTTAATTTCCCAAAAATTTTGAATGATGCAAAAAGAACCTTTTGTTCCGCGGCTCCACATATATAATATACAATAATAATAATAATATATATAATACATAATAATATTTATATATAATAATAATATATGTATACCAATTTACGTGCTTTTTATAACTTTGGTGAAATATTGGGGTTTTGACCAAATCCTTTGACTTTAAGTCGCAGGTACAGCTAAGCCGTTAATGATATCGATTTTATTTTTTTTTTTGTGCTAATCTGCAGGGTGTTTTTACTAACACTCTGGTACTTTTTTTGTTTTTGTTTTTTGTTTAATTCGTTTAACAAACTATTGAAAAAACCAAACAAGGAGTTTTAAAAACGTCATATGCAAATATGACTTAACGTTAGCCCATTGCAACAAAAATGGATAATTAAATATCTTGAGGTCTCAAAAAAGTAAAACAAGTAAAACTTTTTAAAATTTGTTAAAAATAATACATTTTTTATTGCATATGTTCAGGAGCGTCTTCAAGGACGTAAAATATTTTGGGAAACCCTTAATAATTAAGAAACCTTTCAACCGATATTAAGGCTTAATATCTCGTTGGAAAGCTCATTTTGTTATCTGTAGCATGATGTTGAAAATGTATTTTAAAAAATATTCTAAGTAGAAAAATTTTGAAAAAATCTCAAAAAAACCCCTCAGTTTTCCCACATAACTGGGATGTCTAAACTTTTTCGTCAAGTCGGCACGCTTTCCCGATAACCGATCAGAATGTAACATATGTACATCTTTCTGTATTAAAATTTAATTTTCTCCATGCAAGGGTGGGACGCTCTAATGTACATATATGGAACACTAATGGAGCCAATACATTTTTGATGCCGAGAAAAATACAAGATTTTGGAAAGTTTGTTTGTGAACCGGAAGATAGGACATTATTTTTCACTGTCTTTACACAATCAACAGCTACATATGGCTATTCTATTTCCACTCTGATAATATTAATGCTATTATTGAACAGTTACAATTTTGTTTTTAGAAGGCCAAAAGTTTTCAAATTTAAAAGTAGATGAATGTTGAGCTAAGGTAAAAAAGATTTTTTAATTTAGGACCAGCACTTAGGGCTGAAGCCCTAATTATGTGATGCATTGTGTTGGAACTAAGAAAATAGGTCATATGAGGGAGGATAGATCGAGTATTGTTTGTGGACATTTGATTTGAATTTGCCTATATTGCAACTGGCAGGGAAAACTGCCAGTTCCACATACGAACTTTAAGGCGAATTTTCTCTGTAATTAGTTGTTCGGTCTACCAGCCAATCGACTACGAAGGAACGAGCTTTAACAGATTGACGTGTATTGCGTAAAAAAAATCCGAGTTTCGGGAACAAGTTTCCTGATTTCGTTAGAGCACATTAAAAAGTAAAAATGATAGAACAGTGAGACACAACCCACATTGCGACGGTGCTCCAGTGAATCAATAGAGTTGGATACCATACTGTCACCGATGAGCACTTTCGCCCTCTCCCGCATTCCATCTTTGGTCGCATATAGGTGGTGTAAATAGTAAGGAGATCAAATGAAGTGAAGTTATCTTACACCGTTTTGGAAAACCTAGGCACTTGAATGCTTCTTTCGACATTTGAAAGACATGCTTTGTCCAATGTACAATACATTGTATAATAATATTTTAATTTTTATTTTTTAAATGTAATCTGTACTGTTTATTAACTTCAGTAGTGCGATTCACTAACTTTTAAAACTTTCAAAAGGTTCTACCATTAACAACACATTTTTTGCACTAACCACTATGTGATTCACTAACTTAGTTTAAGCCACGGTAAAGTTATGTGGCAACTTTGTCAAAATAAGAGAAAAACACAAAGAAGAATAGAAAAAAAAAACAAGCCAAAAACTATTTTTGTTGTAAATTTTAAGAAAAACTTGAGTAAAATATTAAAATTAATTATTATTTTAAATACATTTTTATTTATTTTGATGATATATGAATACTACTGAATGAATACATACTACTATCAAAAGAAGCCGTCTGCTGAGCAGCCAAGTCATATAGTTGATTTATATTTGTTGTTATATTCTTATATTATATTTTCTTTAATTATAATTTTCGATTTATATAAAGAAACAATTTTTTAATACACTTTTCTAAATCACTTTTCTTAACCACTTTTCTTTAACATTAAACAGCATCAAAAATGTTGGCGTTAATAAACAACAATTTATTTGTTTATTAACAGCTGATTGAAACAGCTGACTTAAAACGTCAACAGAAATCGTTAAAGTGTTAGTGAATAGTAGTGTGGTTAATTTAGTTGTTTAATAATTTTGAAGAAACAATTGTGGTTAAAAAAGCGTATTGAATCGCACTACAGAAAAAAAAGTAAATAAAAAAATCCAAATACTAAACTTCAAAATGATTTGGGAGGAACTTTTTTAACGCCCGCGAAAAAGTGACCCCACTTTTCATCATAGATTTTCATGGTCTATATGGTAACGATAGGTATTTTTTGATAATTAAAATTATGTTCAAAAATTATACCCCTAATGTACAGCACTCATTTATACAGATGAAGTAACATTGTTTGCCGTGCGTTTATGTCTAAGCATGCAAAATTGAGTTTTCCTCGCATTAAAATCAACACTATTCGCACTTGAGTTGGGCATAATCGTTCTTTTCAGTGATTGTTCATTTTTTTCAGTATCAAAAAAATAACTAGTTCGTTCACTTGTTCACTTCTACATAACAGCTGTATAATCAGTGAATGAACAATATCAGAAGAAGAAACAAATGAATGCGTATCAAAACATTTAACAGTGTGTTGAAAAATGATTCATAGAAAAATCTCTGATAGAAAAAATTTTGACTCTTAGAAAAATTTATATATATTTTTATAGACCAATGTCCAACAGAAAAATACTTTGCAGAGAAAATCTTCGGCAGAGAATGATGAACAAAAACAAATGAGAATAACAAGAATAGATAGAATAGAGAACATAATATCATTATCATATGAACAAATCACTGAAACGAAACGAGATTTTTCATCGTTTCAAAACAATTGTGATTCTTGTTTTGTGAAACAGTGCAACCAACTGTCAAAATTTTTTCATATGAAAAGAATTTTTTCACTGAAAAATTTTAAGTGAAAAATTAAAAATAAGACAAAATATTATTTAATTAACTTCTTGGAAGAAAATATTGATATTGCTAACGAATAGTATGAAATATAATTATTAAAAAACTGGTCACTAATATATAAATGTATGTCAGAAAAAAATTCTAGACAAAAAGTGGAACTGACGACGAGGCTTACCGCTTTAGGCGGTACTAATGGTAATAATTTAGGTATATATTTTTTTTAAGAGAAGTAACACTCAGGCAAATACTGCCTATACAATTGTATAAAGAGTATATACGAATTGGGTTACCTTCTTTGGAAAGGGGATAGTAGAGAAGCAAAAGGTGGTGAAACGCTGTAAGTGCTATAGTATATAGTCAAGCCCTTTGTTTAAGCTTTTTTGTTTAATAGCCAATTTTATTTAGTTTTCGTCGACGGCGTGTTATTGCTATAGGATTACCGCCGACGGAAGATGCTGTGGTAATTAATAATTTTAATCGAAATTAATAATTACAAAAATTTTAATTGGTAATTAATAATTTTAATAAAAATTAATAATTACGCAAATTGATGTTGCCGAGACCAACATTATTTGTTTCCTGTTTTACGTTTGACATTTGCTTGGCAATTATCATAAAACAGTTGATAAAGTTATATAGCAACGAATGGAATGAAACACTTTTTTCATAATACAAACGAGAATCAGAAAATAAGTGTTGGTGAAAAAGTATTATGAAAACTAGTTGTGAAAACTTAAATGAAAACTTTTTTTTTCATTTCATCGTTTCATAGAACCAGAATTGACCTCCGGGTCTGTGAATGTTTCGCCATCCTTTAAAAGAGAAGAAATTGAAGAACTAGCATTATTCTAAACACGATTAACGAATGACCAGAAATTCTTGCTGCCCCTAGTAGCAGTACGAAGGCGTTGCTCGTACAGAGCCTACATCGATTTTTTTTCTAATATCTGTGTCTGTAATTTTTAATAGATATACGGGGATCCAATTAAACTAAAAAGGCTGAGTTTATAATATTAAAGTTTATTATAGATTATGATACGTATTACAAGAACTGCGGGGTGACAAAGTATTGAGGCGGCTGCACTATAACAACTGACGTATAACAATAACCAGTAGAGGTATTTATTTATACAGAGAGTTGATGAAATATAATACTTAGATTTTACACTGTGCATCAACAAGGATTTTCTGAACATTCCGCCCGCCTCGTTACAGAAGGTAACGAAAAAACTTAATATTTAATATATGATTGAAAAAGAGTAGGTATATGTGATATAAAAAATGCTTAAGTTGAAGTTTCTTTGAGATCCTTTTTGCATTCGACAGGAAGTGGGCAAAGTTTAACCAAAGGACGTTTTAGAATTGATGATGCAGTTTGCACAGTTGCTACTCTTATGAGACCGTCAGGCCTAGATGTACCTCTATAACACGACCCAAAGGCAATTTAAAAGAGGGGTATCTTTCATCAGCGATAAGAACCAAACTCCCCTTTCGAATAGTTTTCTTGGATATCGACTTAAAACGTTGCAAGTACTCGTTTGACCAACGCTTCCAAAATCCTTCCGTCATTTGTTGGATGAGTTGTAGACGAGATAACCTTGAAACAGACAAATCTAGTAAGGATGGTCCTGGTACAGCATTCAGTGTTGATCCAATTAAGAAGTGTGCTGGTGTAATTGCACTTACATCTGAAGGATCATCAGAATGTGGATATAAAGGCCGTGAATTAAGAACCGCTTCGATTTGAGCTAAAAGAGTCGACAGCTCTTCATAAGTACCACTAATGATTCGTCGAAGATGAAATTTAACTGATTTTAAAATTGCCGATAATTCTGAGAACTCTTTAGACGATTGATTAAAAAGACGTTTTAGCACCAAATCGGCGCCTATAAAATTAGTGCCACAGTCACTGGTTAAATGGGAGCAGATTCCGCGTCTTGACACAAATCTTTTGAAAGTTGCCAGAAATTCATTGACAGAATCGGAACAGACCTCGAGATGAACAGCAAATGTTGAGAGACACACAAAAGAGCAATATAACCTTTGTATTGTTTTGCGCCACGTCCTCGAAATGTTTTAACTAACAACGGACCTGCATAATCAACACCAGAGTATAGAAATGGCATTGACAGAGTGATTCTTTTTGATGGAAGTTGACACATAAGTTGACGAGCCTTTGTTCCTCTGATTTTTGCACAGCGTATACATCGGCGATTAAATGATTTGATATCTGAACGACCACCAAGTATACAATAAGAGAGCCTGAAGGATTAAAACTACCTGAAACGTGATGCCAATTAACATAAGGTACATTTTCCTGAATTGTTGATGAGATACCAACCCAACGAGGTATTGAAACACTACTAATATTTTTAAAATCAAAGATGAATTTCGACCACCTATCCGCCAAATCGTTGTTGAGAACTTCATCCCACTCCGCTTTAGAAAGCCAATTGTCTTGCATTAGTATTTCAGCTAGAATAGTTATTGGAGAAATCCAACCAAGAGGATCGAACAGAAGGGCTATGTTGGGAAGAATAGAGCATTTTGTTGGTTTGCAGGTTGATGTTGATGTAAAATAAAATGAATCCTCTTTGGTTTTCCAACAAATACCCAATGCAGATACAGATGGATTCTCTTGTAACTGAATCATATTTCTCACTGCACAACGATATGTAGAAATGTTTGATAAAATATTAGAATTATTGGCGGTCCACGAGATTATCTAATTGATTTATAGTCTCTTGAGCTTTTTCTAATGAATCTGCATCTAAAAATGTATTATCAACATAAAATGTATTTTGAAGAATCTCCACTGCTAAAGGATACCTAGAACCTTCATCAGTTGCAAGCTGTCTTAATACTCGATTTGCTAAATATGGTGCAGGTCCGAGCCCATATGTGAATGTTGTGAGATGGTATGGCACTAAGCTCGACGAGGGAGATGATTTTCAGAGAATTTCTTTTAAACGCCCAGTCACGTGAATCGACTTTAACTTGTCGAAACATTTTTTCAATATCGGCAGAAAAAACATACCTATATTGACGCCATCTTGTTAAAACATCCGATATCTTCAGCTAAACCTTAGGTCCTATATGCAAAATATCAATAAGAGAAACTCCGCTGCTGGTCTTGCATGATCCATTGAATACTACACGCAGCTTGGTCGTAGTACTAGATGGTTTCAGTTCTGCCGACTTAAGTGAATCTCCAAGCTCATGAGGTGACCTCCTGATGGGCAACCGTACGATGTATCTTCCTGAAGAATCTCGTTTATGTTTTTTTTTTTTCAAAATGTGCTTCATATCCTTGCTCTTCCGGGGACAATATAAATATTTTGTCAACTCCTTCTTCTTGGGTCCAGAAACGACAATTCCTCAAGGGTGTAATCAATACGGCACTGAAAAGTTTGAGCTAAGCAGACAGAGCTTCGCTCAGACTGTGATTCAGGAACGCTACCTGATAATATCCAGCCAAGAGAGGTGAGCTGAGCTACAGGTAAATTTAAATCACCTTTACGAACTTGCCCTTCTAAAAGGTAACCATACAAGTTATTATTATATCAATTTTACTTGTGACCATAAAGTTGGGATCAGCCAGCTGAATATCTTGAAGATATGCAGAGTCATTGAACCTAATGGTGTATGATGGCAACTGAGTAGTTAGCTGTAATAAAACGTATGCAGAAACTTCACATTGAAAACGGAATTCGAAATGTGGGCAAAGCGTGAAGTGTACCAAACCTGATTTCAATGCGTCAATTCTAATTAAATGTAAATTTCCCTTATGTTTCTTCAGATGGAGTTTTTGAACCAATTCTTCACTGATGAGTGTAGATTCTGATCCTTGATCAAGTAAAGCACGAGCTGTAAAATAGCCACCAGAAGATGATTTGATACGCACTTCTGCTGTGGCAAGCAAGATTTTCGATTGACAATTAATTTCTGTTAAAGCGGCATAATTGCTGGCAGCTGCTGATTGAGTGTTGGTCATGTCCGTTGTTGGACCTTCTGTATTAGAAACTCTAGATGGATAACGATAACGGTGAATAGAGGAATGATGACGACCATTGCAATGTCTACAGCGTTTTATTCTCTTACATTGAGCGATGAAGACCAAGGCAGTTGTAACAGAGTTTCTTCAATGTCAACAAATTATGTTTCTGCTGAAGAGTTTTGGCGTTGTAGGTGTCGCAATTCGAAATGTAATGATCTGAGTTGCAAATAGAACAAGAATTATTTTTTAATTGGGAAGAAAACTTATTTTGACCTGATGAAGTAGCTACGTGTGAATTTGCTGATGGTTTCTTAGTGGCCTTTGATGAGCCTGTTCTGGATTTCTAGTGCTTGAATATGTTCACTAAGAAAAGTTTGCAACTCACAAAATGTAGCGGGCTTCTTTTATGAACTATGACACATTTCCCAAGCTTCATGTGATGATGAATCCAAGCATCGTACAACCATATAAACGATGATATGGTCCCAATGTGACACTGGAGAAGCTAATGTTTCAAGGCCACCAAGAGATTCTTTTATGGTTGATAAGAGGTTTTTAAGCTCCGTCGATGATTCCTGTTGAAGGCGAGGTAAGATCAAATAGCATCTAGATGAGAATTGACCAACATGCGAGTATTTTCATACTGTCTGCACAAAATTTTCCAAGCTGGATCGAAGTTTTGTGATGAAACAGCCATATTTGAAACACATTACAACGCTTCTCCACTGAGACTACTTCTAAGAAAATAAAATTTTCCCACTGCAGACAAATCACAGTTAATAAATCATTAAAATATCTTCAATAATGATAATTCTGCGAAAATTTGGGCAAAGTGATCTAAGGTAACGAGCGCAAATGAGATGAGTTGCTTGTGGATTGATTCATGCTGCTATTATCAAGTGTCTTACTACGAAATTCTTCTAATGAAGTAAGCATAAGAGCCTTAGCGTTAACATATGCTTCTTCACATGCTGCATACATGCCCTTAGTGAAATATATGTGTTACCTTACCTCTTCCGATAGCCTGGTACGAGTTAATTTTTCATGGCAGTTTTTTAACTTTTGCCAATTGGAATCTAAAGTCGATAATCGAGTTTTCACTTAAACCTGATTACAAACATTTTTCGATAGTGTTTTAAATTTTGTTAAAGCTGATTTGATATGTGACTAAGCAAAAGAGATTCTTGAGTTTCACTTATTTTTGTTATTTATTTTTTAATTTAATATAATTTTAAAATTATTCTTTACTATTAAAGAGGAAGAAAACTGATGTGACAGCAGAGAAGCAATGAGTAACATTGATGCAAAGACACATTTACATAAGCGACAACTGGGAGAAGCTTATATCAGCATATTAAGACGAGAGCGCTGCTAGCAGTGATCACAATAAGACCGAGTTATACAGAGTTCAGCAATAAAATGTGAGAGCAACTACATACATCGTTTTCTACACGCAAACAATGCTCTTATAATTGCGTAAATTTTGGAAGAACTTTGAATATTGTTCTTGTTCTAACTGTTGTTTAATTTTTCACTGCTTTAAGGTACCCCACAGTTCCAACGATTTACTATATTTTAGGTTTGAAATGAAAATACATTTTTTTAAATATTAGGATCCATCCGGTTCGAAGGACCAAAATAATGTCTGTAATTTGTAATATATGGACGGGGATCCAATTAAAATAAAAAGACTGGGTTTAAAATATTAAAGTTTATTATAGATTATGATAAGACTTACAAGAACTGCGGGGTGACAAAGTATTGAGGCGGCTGCATTATAACAACTGATTTATAACATTATATTAATATATTCTTCTAAATTTTCTAAAATGATGTTCTGGGCATGAAAATTCAATGTAATGTCTGTAGAACAAATCTCATTTTTCAAGTAAGAGACCGAAAATAGAATACATTTCATGTATGGGCCGATGCTTCAATGACTATTTTGGAGCTTCTTGACCGAGTGCAGGTATTGTTTTATCGTTACTACTTTGGAATGTGCTCTAACAAAATCAGGGAACTTGTTCCCGATATTCGAACTTTCTTACACAATACACGTATATTTGTTAGAGCTCATCCCTTCGTAGTCGATTGGCCAGAAGACAGAATAACAACACTACAGAGAAAATTCGTTCTTTAGCCGTACAGTTCGTATGCTTTCAAATCAAATCAATCCCACAACCTTTTTCTATTTCCAACACAAAATTACATTGCATAAGTAGGGTCATTAACAAAAAACAAATTTTTAAACAAACGTATTTTTGTTTCCCAGACGATTAGAATCTCTTAATTGCCTAATTTGACATTTACTTTCGCCAACATATTATATATACGAACCAAAATTTTAAAAACTTTTTCTCGTTTCACACAAAAAAAAAATAAAAAAACCAAAAGTTTAATTTTTTCGTCAGTTGACGTTCAATTTGAAAAAATAGTAGTTTCAAAAACAGGCTGTACGTATTGTTGATACAAACTCGATAAAACTTTAAGTAAATTAAGAATCGTTTTAATAAGAAATATATTTATACTAAAATTCAAGTGTGAAAAATTTTGTCCCCTATTGTAAAATTTGGTATTTTATGACCTCTAGTACTTTGTATAACCTACATGGATTTTTAAACTGCTTTGATACTCTGTGGTATACTTTATATGTTATTATTAAGAATTTTTGAATTGATACATTCCCAGGTTTCAATACAGCGGCACCATAAACCATGTATCGTTTTAGGCGGTTCTTTTTTTTTAAATCTTTCCATTTAAGATAGACCACAGATGCTCGATAGGGTTTCGATGCTTTTACATGGATGGTCCATGTAATATTCTAAATATATATACATATTCTAAACCCCATCCTTATGTCGATTTGGTAGTACGGTTTGAGTCGTTATCTTGCATGATAATGTCATTTTGTCTTAGGTCAAGAAAAAATATACCTTGACTTGGTAAGTAGGAGCCTTCTAAAATGATAACACAGTCATTTACCTCTAATACGCAGATTTCCGCGAAAACATCACCAAGTCATCAAAAATCCACCTTAAAATTTCATTCTTTGGCATATACTTGGCCCCACATTTTTATTAACCCATGTTCATAAATCGACATGGTCAAATGAGACAAAAATTAGACGAAACGGGTCAGATGGTCTACAATAAACATGAGACGATAAAAGTTGTATTTAAACCTGGGAATGTATCGTTTCAAAAATTCTTAATAATAACATATAAAGTATACCAAAGAGGATCAAAGTAGTGGAAAAAATTCATGGCGGTTATAACAGTTATAAGATAAACTACGAAACGGTCATATTTAACCATTAGTGTAAATGAATTGATGTAATGGTTAAATTTAACCATTAACAAGGAATATATTTTATTTCGGTCATTGTAACCAATTAAAAAGAGAAATATTTCATTTTGGTAAGAAATAAACATTTCAATAACCATTATAATAAACAAAAAAGTTTTGGTTAAAAATAACCATTATCAAGATTTTTTTAAAGAGTTTTAAAATAAACAAGTTTATTTTAAATATAAGCTGAATGCATGCAGTTTTTTTTTCAAAAAATAACAAAATAGTCGGGATGTAAATATTATTCAAAAAGAAGAGTATTCGCATTTGATCCCAAATCTGTTACATTTATTTATTAATGTAATAGACCAATTTATTGATAACAAGTAAGAGTGCTATGTTCGAACCTTAACCTTTATGTTTACAACCAAAAAAATTATGTTATATATACAACCAGCATACCCGGGTATGTCATACAGTTTATAAGGGAATTTGTATAGATTGAACAACTTTTTTGTGTTTATATCAGGAATATGATAAATCAACAGCCATATTCCAGGTGGTAAACTACAAAACAACTATATAGCAGGAGCTATAGAACTTTAAGTTGGCATCACTTTTTTAACTGGCGGCCATTTTGTCAGCTGTCAAGTGATTAATATTTAGTTTGGTTTGCCATTTCCTCATGAATAGGTTGACAAAAGAATAACGCTTGCAAATCGTGCAAAATTTATTTCGAAAATAATGGTTCAGTTCGCGAAGTTTACCGCAAGCTCCGTCCATTTTATGGTCGACATAATCGTCCATCAGAGCAATTAATTCGGTTAACCATGGATCGTTTTCGCACTACGTTTACTCTATGTGATAATACGCATCCGCAGCGACGTCGAACAGTGAGCACCGAAGAAACAATTGCCGCTGTAGAGCAAAGTGTTGAAGAGCACCCGAATGAATCGATTCGCCACCGTGCACAGCAATTGGAGCTTTGTCCATCAACTTTATGGAAGATTTTGCGCAAAGATCTTGGCTTGCGACCTTACAAGATCCAGCTTGTGCAAGAATTAAAGCCGCGAGACCATGCAATGCGTCGTGATTTTGGTGTATGGGCCGAAAATGAGATTGATCTCGATGCTGATTTTCATCGCAAAATTTTGTTCAGTGGTGAAGCTCATTTTTGGTTGAATGGCTACGTCAACAAGCAAAATTGCCGCATTTGGAGTGAAGAGAATCCACATGAGACCCTTGAGACGCCATTACATCCACAAAAACTGACTGTTTGGTGTGCTCTATGGGCTGGTGGAGTCATTGGGCCATACTTCTTCTGAAATAATGCTGGAGAGTCAGTTACCATAAATGAAGACCGGTATAGAGCCATGATAACCGACTATTTTGTTCTCCAATTGGATGGCATGAATGTGGATGAGTTGTGGTTCCAACAAGACGGCGCTACATGCCACACAGCGCACGTCACAATTGATTTATTGAAGGAAACATTCGATGAGCGCATAATTTCGCGGAATGGACCTGTCAATTGGCCACCAAGATCGTGCGATTTGACACCACTGGATTATTTTCTTTGGGGATATGTGAAGTCGCTCGTCTACACCAACAATCCAGAAACGTTAGGGGACTTGGAAGCCAACATTCGTGGCGTTATTGCCAACATACGGCCCCATATGCTCGAAAAAGTAGTAAAATTGGACCTGTAGAATTGGCTTTATTCGAGCCAGCCGCGGCGGCCACATGCCCGAAATCATATTTAAACATTAATGGCATAAAATTATCCTTCCAATAAAGCCAAATTGATGGACATTAAAACGATTTTCTTGTGTTTTATTTCAATTCGAAGTTCTATTCCTCTAAAAGAAACACCCATTACCAGTGTTGATGAATACCGTCCGCACCGTGGTAGAACTGGATTTACGCAATATATTCCTTCGAAGCTGACAAAATATAGGATAAAGGTCTAGTGGGCTTGTGATTCTCCTACATCTTATCTACTAAGGGGACAGATAAATACTGAGTAGGTGCCTACTGCAGAAAGGGAAAAAGCAGGGTGAACGAGTCGTTAAAGGTGGAAGAAACATCGTGTGGGACAATTTTTTTGAAATAAAATTTTATACTTGTCTTTCTTGGGTACCGTCAATAAAAGGCAAATATTTGTTCCGGCTAAATTTTATTATCCAAAAGAAAGAGAAGTAGAATTTTTAGTTTTTGGATTTAGTAACAACATTAGTATGTGATTATATATTTCCAAAAAACAAGTCCGTTGAGCTTTTATCCACATCTCATTACAACATTGAAGTTGAAGGTGCAAACCGAAAGCCAGTTATGATAGAAGAAGAACTATACTTCAAAAACTTAGTGAACAATTAGCTATGAAGGAAATTCAGATCCGTCCATAATATCCTCAAATAATGAGGCATTTTTCATCACGCTGTATAGTTGAGTGTATTTTAGGCTAAACAGTAAAATCCAATAATGATTCAGTATGTGTTCCAGAAGAAGGCGATGACACCGAAAAAAAGCACAAACGAAATTGCTATATGTATAATAAAAGGAGATCTACAAAAAATGCTTGCAAAGGATGTCAGAGCTCGGTATGTGCGGAACACTCGCAGAATGAAAGCATTTGCCATACATGCTCAAACAAAAAAAAAATTGGAAAAAAACTACTTAACATTTTCGTAGGTATCTCTATTATTTTTATAAAGAGATGTTATTTTAAATGATATGTATGTAAATGGCATATGTATTGATCATTTGTACATATTTTTTTCATTTTCATTCCAAAAATTGTTTGATTTGTTTCGTGCATACCTGGGTATGTCGGTTGTATGGTAAAGGGGTAAATCTCAAAAACTGCTCGTAGATTTTTCCAAAAAAATAAAATAAATAAATTATTAAAAAACTATATTTTAGGAGCATATTTAAATTTTCAAGTCGATAGCTCATTCGGTGACCAAAATATATTAAACTGAAAATGAAAAACATGCCCGGGTAGGTGGTTGTAGACATAAGGGTTAAATACCCTTCACCAACGGTGTTACAAAGGGCGGAGTGGAAAGAGAGTAAAGTGCAGAGTGGAAAGAGTTTTTGGTCAATTACAAGTATGTATGTTTCTGAAGACTGATTTAGGTGAATCCTACAAAAATACTAATATATGTATATTGATTTTCTAATCTGAAACCGTTTTAAATCTCGATAATTAACACGCCTCATACATTTAATTTATAGGTGATATATGAATAATACTTTAATTAGTGAATAACCTTGTTTTATATTTTGTATACATTTTGGAGGTAGATTGAAATACAAACAATTTCAGAAATTACACAACATTGTAACATTTCGCACCTTGAGAGGACTGATTAGATGGTTGCTTTTATGAGAATATTTAGATTTGGCAACAACACTTACATAAGATATGAATAAAGGCCATCATAATGTGCAAAAGTCACTTATTTAAGACATATTTCGGTATGCTAAAATCAAGTTTGATGAGCTTCTAGATGGCATACCGACATAACTTATATGTATAGGTATTATATGTTAATAGTGTTCTACAAAGTACACTATTAAATTGCAACATGTAGTTCTACTTAAAACTGAGATATAGCTAAAACGAAATTCGATGCTAAATTACAATTTTTTATTTTCTATAAACACCAGGGATATCGCCAAAATTCAAAATTCGATGTGCGCAAATTGGCATATTTTTGAAAAAAAAAAAAAATTAAAAAAACAATATTTAAAAAAATAGAACTATATATCAGATTTTAAAAAATACTCCATTGCAGCATGCTATTAAATTTCGGTCTATAAACACCAGAGATATCGCCAAAATTCAAAACTCGATGAGAATTTACAAAAATTTTGTTTAAAAAACTGTCTTTCATAAAAAAAACTTTAATTTTACCAAAAAACTGTGTTGTTTAAAAAAAAAGTTTTTTGAACTTTACATCAAATTTTAGGAAATCATTCAACGCAGCACACTATTAAATTTCATCATTAGAATGGGTGGAACAACAAGCGAGATATCGCCAAAGCAAAAGATATCGATGTACGCAAATTGACATATTTAATTTTTTTAACAGTATTTTTTTTTATTATAGGGTAGAAGGGGGAGCATTTGCCACTTTTTTTTTAAAGTGCTTCAGGTTGCTTACGGTGAGAATTATCACAATTTTTTTTGTTCTTCATAGGTACCTATATATGTTAGCTTTAAACTGTGTTGGTTCAGATTCCCTACTGCTTTTCTTTATGTATCAAATTTGAAAAATAGCAAATTAACTAAAAGTGGCCAATGTGCCCCATCCATGGGGTACTTTTGCCAATAAGTTGGATACAAAAAAGAAATAACAAATTTTTGTAATAATGATCCCTATGGCAAATGATCCCCTTCCTATCCTATATCAGATTTTAGAAAATACCCCAACGCAACATGTTATTAAATTTGATCAAAATCGGTATATAAACACCAGAGATATCGTCAAAATTCAAAACTGGATGAGAATAAATTTTTTTTTTAAATCTGTATTTTCCAAAAAAAAATTTAATTTCGTAAAAAAATTGTGTTTTTTTTTAAAAGCTTTTTGAACTGTATATCAAATCTTAGAAAATCATTCAACACAGCACACTATTGAATTCCATCAAAATCGCTAGATTAATAACTGAGATATCGCCAAAGCAGTTATCGATGCACGCAAATTGTCAAATTTTAAAAACATTAAAAAAAAACAGTATTTAAAAAAAAAATTTTTAATTTGATATTAGATTTTAGAAAATACTACAACGCAAAATGCTATTAAATTTTTATCAAAATCGGTCTATAAACATCAGAGATATCGCCAAAATTCAAAATTCGATGAGAATTTAAACAATTTTTTTTAATCTTTGTTTTTCAAAAAAAAGTTTTGAATTTAGTCAAAAAACTGTGTTTAAAAAAAAATTTAGGAAATCTTTCAACGATGTACACTATTGAATTTCATTAATATCGGAAGATCAATAACCGAGATATCGCCAAAACAAAAGTTATCGATGTACGCAAATTGACAAATTTTAAAAAAATTAAAAAAAAACAGTATTTTTTTTAGTTTTTAATTATATATCAGATTTTAGAAAATACTCCAACATGCAACATGCTATTAAATTTTATCAAAATCGGTCTATAAACACCAGAGATATCGCCAATAGATAGCGTGATGCGTAAAATCTGGTGTATAATTCGTCTGGGTACACCCATCAGGAGCTCCACAAACATGACTTCAACAGACAGACAGACGGACATGGCTAAATCGACTCTCCTGGCGATTCTGAGTCGATCGGTATAATTTGTATGTAAGACGAATAAAAAAAATTACAAACTGAATGACAAACTTATAATACACAAAATTCTTAATTTCTTAACTCATTAAGAAAGAAAAGAAGAATTTTTGCCGATAAAATTGTCCATATTTCAAAATTATACCGATGTAAAGGTGTCAATATATTTGACGTATTTTATAGAGAAATTATAAAGCTTTATTATATATATATATATATATTTTGTGGCACTAGCTGAAGTTATACGAGTTAGAAAATGAACTTTAATGAAAAACTTATATTTTGTAAGTGACAAATTTTTATGAAAAAAAGGTATTGAAGCGCCGCAGGCGAAAAGTAATTAAAAAAAATAGAGCAATTTTTTTAAATAATGTTGCATTAAATGTCCACTAATTACAAATACATATAAGAAAATTTTAAGATGTTTAATGTTTTGCTAGAAAAAAATAAGTCTTGAAGCGCCGCAGGCGAAAATTGAAACATTAATTTAAGCAAAATTAATTAATAACACTCTGATGATGACGTTTCTTCAAATAATTAATGATAACTCAAAAACTACTAGTCCGATATTATTAATATGAAATCAGAAAAATTAAGATTTACATAGCCTTTAATTCGTCTATATATCGCGTTTCAATCGGATCAATAGTATCGGAGTTATAATAAAAAACTTAAGAAAAAAATATATTTTTTTATGTAAAAATGGCAAAAATTTCCGTTTTAAAAAAATCATGAAAAATCGAAAACGGCAAAAAACTTCCAGATTTATTATTTTATTGCATAGCGACATATAATAGCAACAAAATGAGATATCGACCATAAAAATCGATTGATTTTTTTTTTTTTTTTTTTAATTTATTCACAATTTAGTGAATTTGCTCATTTTCACAAAATTTTAGTTTTTTTGCTTGATATACGCATTCTCTGCGATGGGTAGTCATCTTGTCGCGATGCAGAGGCTTACGCGCTATGAACCATAAGGCTATGCTGGTGGAGATATCTTCTTATCTCTGGCAGGGGCACCCATACCAGACAGGCTTATGGGGAGTGCTATACCAAGAACTACCCACCCCCGTATCATCTGGCGTCTGCTTCCCATATTGGGCGGCCAGATGATACCTTTTTTGAACCCCACTACAGCAGTCCTTCAGTGCAGCTTTCACTGAACTGTAGCTGGGATTCAGTCCGTTTGGATATCAAATCCTAATTTTTGTCCGAACTCTTTGTAAATCCACAGGGCGTCTGTTTCCCACATTGGGCAGCCCTGTGGTCTGCGTCTGTTCCCCGATGGGGCGGCAGCTTTCTTCTGACTTGGCTGTAAGTATAAACGGCAAAAACCCCAACCATGCAACCATGGAAAATAAGCAAAACAAATCACGCCATCCATCCGGAGATTATAAAGCCCGGTCGAGGGCTTTATAATCTCCGGATGGAACAAACAATCTTCCGCGGTGTCAGTCTCAGGCCGTGGGGCTTCGAAAGCTACTGGGACTTGCTTGGTAAATGCACCTGGCCAAGCTAATCAAGCTACAAGTGCGCCTAACTCTGCTGGGGAAAGGAAATCTATCTCGAATAGAACCTCAACCGGCAACAAATCAGCCAACACTGGCAATAATGCTCTGTCCATGGGACCGAGCACTTCTAAGGATGCTTTGGCCAAATCCCCTGTTTCGGGTTCAAACCCAATGCCTCCTGTGCTTAAGGGAACCAAGGGTACAACGAACTCCGGTTCTAGTACCCTCCCTGCACCTCCCCTTAGGAGTCCAAGAGTAGAGATGCGAAATCCTTCTCGACAGACTCCTGCTCAGCACAGCAAGGAGACCCCAAACCTGGTTTCGGGTCCACCTACTGCGGCATGTCCCTCTAGGAGGCAATCTACTCCGGCCAGAAGGGCTTTCCTTCAGCGGCGTGCCGCTACAAGGAAACTTCAGTCGCTTGGAGACAAGCCTGAAGACACCCTTACTCCTGAGGAGAAAGCATCCAAGGAATGGGCTATTAAGACGCTGGCTGAATCTCTGGACAAGACTCCCTCCACGTCCTCGGACGCGCCTAAACGGCAACGCTCGGAGGAAGACTCTAGTCCACATAGCCAGCAGCCTGACACTAAAAGTCCTAAACCCACCAGGTTAATGGACAGATCCTTTAGCGAGGTTGCCAAAGGCCACCTCGTCAAGGCTGTCATTGACCGTAGCGACGCTGACGGAGCTATTTCCCCCGAAAGGTGGGAAATAATCCGTGTTAAGTTAGTGGGAGTTGTCATTAATGTCCTAAAGGACAATCCTGGCCCCCCACCAAACTGCAGCGACGCTGGTTGGTATCAAGGACGTGTCAAACTGATGGCTTGTCATAATGAGCGCTCTGCTATTCTGCTAAAGAAAGCAGTTCAGCTCATAGAGGGCATCTGGGATGGAGCTAGGCTTGACGTGGTCTCCAGGGAGGAGATACCTCGCAGACCTAGGTCCACAGCCCTTGTGCCCGATGGCAAGTCCTCTGCCAAGGAGATACTGGAGCTCCTTCAGATCAGCAATCCTAGCCTACCCGTCCAGGAATGGAAGGTAGCTAAGATCTCTGAACCTGAAGGAGCTCTCAGAAGGATAACTGTTATCCTTACACAGGAAACCCTAGCTCCGCTTCGGGAGATGCGCGGGAAGATCTTCTACGGTTTCGAGGAGATCTCCCTGCATGTTTACCGAGGTGATGATAAGGTTTCAAGTGGGAAGGCTAACAGCTCATCTGATCCCCCCGCTAGGAATGAAGCTTCCGGCTCATCGCAACTTAGGCAATCTCTGGAGAGCATAAACTCTCTCAGCGCTGCCGAAGATGTGATGGACATGGATGCTGACGAGGAAGCCCTCCTGAACCCCGACCCTGAGGACAGGGATCAGGATGACTCCGACGTCACGATCATTCCACTCACCTTCTCCGAGAATGATGATGATGAAGATAACGCAAGTTAATCTTCATCATTCCAAGGCGGCATCTGCTGCCCTGCTCCTCCGCTTGGCCGAACGTGGGGACGATCTAGCGTTAATTCAAGAGCCCTGGATCAACCGTGAAAGGATCTGTGGATTATCGCTCAAAGGCTATAAGCTAATTTACACCAAGGGAACAGGTAGGCCCAGGGCGTGTATTTTAGCGAAAAGCACACTTAATATCTTCATGCTTTCTGACTACAGTGATGAAGATACCACCGTAGCGGCCTGGGAGACCAAGACAGGCTCCATTATGGTCTCCTCGTGCTACATGGGGCACGACCAACCCAGCCCCCCACCCAATGCTCTGGTTCGAAAGACGGTGGACCGTGCACACAGGCAAAACCTGCCATTAATCATTGGAGCTGACGCTAATGCACATCACGTCATTTGGGGAAGCTCCGACACAAACACAAGAGGTGAGTCAATTTTTGATTTTATTCTTTGTAACAACTTAGAGATAGTTAACTCCGGGTCAGAACCCACTTTTGTCGTTGCTAACAGACAAGAGGTCCTCGACATCACGATAGTTAGTAACATGCACTCAGCTCTGATCAAGAATTGGAGGGTCTCAAACGACTGCTCTTTTTCGGATCACCGCTACATCGAATTTGAATTAACTCAACAACGGGAAATAACTACTCCTTACCGTAACAGGAGGAAGACAAATTGGGATACCCACAGGGGCACCCTGGAGCGACTCCTCCCCTCCTTACCGAGCATCAACACTCGCAATGATTTAGATCACGCGGTTAATGCACTAACCGACGCCCTAAACCAAGCCACAAACCAGGCATGTAAACTCACCACCAGGAGAGGCAAAAAGAAACCTCCCTGGTGGTCCACCGACATTGCATCACTTAGAAAGGAATGTCGCCGACTTTTTAACGAGGCCAAAAGGACCGCAAACTGGCTCCCCTATAAAGCCTGCGTTAATAAATTCAAAAATCTAGTCAGGAAAGCGAAGAGACAGTCCTGGATGAACTTTTGCAGCGGCATCGAAGGTTCCTCTGATACTAGTCGTCTCCGAAAAATCCTGACCTCATCGCCCACGGTAGCTGCCTATATTCAAAGGGACAGTGGCCATTGGACGACAAGCGGATCCGAAACCCTCGAGGTCCTTTTAGACACCCACTTTCCAGGTTGCAAACCTCTAGGTGCGGACACATTCGCTAACGACTATATTCTCGAGTCCACCCCCATCCCTCTTACTAGGGATAGAATTCAATGGGCTCTTGATAGCTTTGAACCGTACAAAGCTGCGGGTCCTGATGGTATTATTCCAGCTGATCTTCAACATAATACCGATCTCTTAATGCCCTGGCTTCTCCTGCTATATGATGGCTGTCTTAGACTGTCTCACATACCAGAATCCTGGACCAGGTGCAACGTTGTCTTTATTCCTAAAGCAGGTAAAACCTCGCACACGAAACCTAAGGATTTCAGGCCTATTAGCCTTAGTTCTTTCCTTCTTAAAACTTTGGAGCGTATCATTGAAGCACATATTCGTGCTTCATTAGATTCGAGGCTCCTGTCCAACTCACAACATGCCTACAACAAAGGCAAATCAGTTGAGACAGCACTCCACTCATTAGTTAGCCATATTGAAAAATCTCTTGAGTTTGGCGAATTCACACTTGCCGCCTTCCTAGATATAGAGGGCGCCTTTAACAACATTAGACCTGAGTCGATTTTATCGGCAATGGAGGACTTAAGGGTTGACAAATCTATTATCTCGTTTGTAGATAAACTCCTCACCTATAGAGTCATCTGCTCAACCATGGGCACTACTACTGTTTATAAAGTAGCCTGTCGAGGTACTCCACAAGGAGGTGTACTATCACCTCTTCTGTGGAACCTTGCCATAAATAAACTACTCACTGAACTGGATTCTCTGAGATTCAACACCATCGCATACGCGGATGATGTTGCTATAGCAGTGTCAGGGAAATTTCTTAACACACTGTCACAACGTCTCGAAACAGCTCTTGACCTACTCTATCGATGGAGCGTTTCCAACGGCCTTGGAGTAAATCCAGCTAAAACGGAACTTGTACTCTTCTCACGTAAATACAAAATTCCCACCTTTACTCTTCCTAAATTAAACAAGGTTGAACTTTCGCTCACTGACCATGCCAAATACCTGGGGGTCATTTTGGACTCAAAACTGTCCTGGAGCCTGAACACCCAACTTAGGGTGTCTAAAGCATCTATTGCACTATATTCATGTAGAGGGGCCATTGGCAAAACCTGGGGTCTGAATCCCATTAACACTGCCTGGCTCTTCAACATGGTGGTTAAGCCTATTTTAATGTATGGTCTGGTGGCCTGCACTCACCAAGGCAAACCAGTTGCACTATTTTAACAAAATCTTGAGATCTGCTGCTCTAATGATCACCGGTGCTTTAAGAACTACTCCATCTAAGGCACTCTTCACCATGCTAAACTGGCTCCCAGCTGAACTGATGGCAATGCAAATTGCTCTTAACTCGGCTGTCCGTCTCAGCACAATTGGAACCTGGTCCCACTTACAAATCGGGCATTCCACCATCCTGGGCAAAATCAATAACATCCCTGAACATATAGACTACTGCATATCTACTCCTTTCTTCGACAAATCCTTCGCTGTGACTATCTCTGGAGAGCCTCCATCCTTAGATGATGGCTGTCTAGAGGTTTACACTGATGGATCGAAGTCAAAGATAGGCGTAGGGGGGGGGGCTTCTTCATCCCATTGCTTGGGAAGGAAATCTGCTTTAGGCTCCCTGATCAATGCAGTGTCCTACAATCCGAGATATCGGCTATCCACAAAGCAGTCAAATGGTTGAGATACCACAGAGTATACGACAGGGATATTCGCTTTTGTATCGACAGTCAGGCTGCAATAAAATCCCTATCTAATGTCCATACGACATCTGTTCTTACCAGCGAATGCCGGACATCTCTTAACGAGATGGCGAGACATTGCAAAATCGAACTCCTATGGGTACCCGGGCACAACAACATACCTGGTAACTCCACCGCGGACAAACTTGCTAAATCCGGTGCTCTCCTGAGTCAGGATAGCATCGACCAATTTACGGGCTTACCGCTATCCGCCTGCAAATCAATTATAAGGCAATCACTTTATGCGTCAGCGCAAAACGAGTGGTCTTCGGTAACGAACTGCTCCATATCTAGGCAAACATGGCCCACCTACAACACTAAACGTTCAAATATCTTGGTAACTCTACCCCGTCATAGACTTCGCAATCTTATCTCGACCCTAACAGGGCACTGCGTTTTTGGGCTTCATGCCAGAAGACTTAATCTTCAATTTTACGACTACTGCCGCAGCTGTCACAACATAGAAGAGGAAGAGACAGTGACACATCTTCTCTGTCACTGCCCCGCCCTCTCGACCCCTAGGGCTCTCAATTTGGGGGCACCTTTTCTGCATGATTTATCGGATCTAGCGAGTATTGACATTCGTAAAATAGACTCATTTATCAGGGCTTCAGGATGGCTTGATCAGCCTCTCACTGATAGCCTGGAGTAATTGCCTTTGTTCTTTTCTTCCAGTCTATCCCTTGAGGTAACACAACGGGACCGTCTTTTGGACCCAAGTGACGCTGACCTACATCGGCTGCCTGCCTAACCTAACCTAACCTTGATATACGCATTATAGCGGGCTTTCAAATGTATGTAAAAAATAAATTTTCCAATTTTAAGGGGTGCATGTCGGATTATTGTGAGATTTGGTGAGAAACTTCCACCCACAAAATTTTAGTCGAATTGGACAACGTTAACACGTAGTGCATAGGCCTCAAATCTGAAAAATAGCGTTTAAATCGAAAAAAATTGTCAAATTTTCAGTTTTTGCAAAATTAAAGCTATTTATTCCCCCTTTTGCCATTTTTACGTAAAAAATATATTTTTTTCTTAAGTTTTTTATTATAACTCCGACACTATTGATCCGATTGAAACGCGATATATAGACGAATTAAAGGCTATGTAAGTCTTAATTTTTCTGATTTTATTTTAATAATATCGGACTAGTAGTTTTTGAGTTATCATTAATTATAATTATAATTAAATAATTATTTGAAGAAACGCCTAAAAAAAATTGCAATCTTAAAAAAAAAATTTTTAAAAAATCTTGCCATAGAATTTTAAAATTTTACCATTTTTGTACAAAGGTAGTCATGATACATCAAAATTGTATAGTGGTTTTAAGAGCACATGAAATTTTTTTTATTTTGTTGTGCTGTGCTAAAATCGGAAACATATTAACAGAGATATAACAATTTTAGTAAAAAAGGTGAATTCAGTATTATTTGTATATTAGAAAATTTTCTATACAATACTACGTTAGAGAGTTTTTTCAACTTTTTTCGAAAGTAGAGTAATGGCGGTCGGATTATTATGGCATTCGATGAGAAACTTCAAATAACAAAATTTAAGCCAAATCGAAAATTGCGTTTATAAGAAAAAATATGGCCAATTTTTTAGTTCTTGCAAAATTTAACTTTTTTAGTAAACATTTTAACAAAGTGTAAATATTAATTCATAATGTAGACTCAATTAGCTTTCTATCTACGTAAGTATCGGCTAAGGATTTTTTGAGTTATCGAACATTTTCATAGAAATTTTGGGTCCTTGAAGACATCTATTTGATTTTATGATATTTGTTGATGGATAGCAAATTGGGTCTAAATTACAAATTAACATTCAGATTTTTTCAAAAAGTTAAGCTTATAGGTCAAAATTTGCAAAAACCGAAAAATTGCACATTTTTATGGCCGGCACTCCTTGAAATTCGAAAAAAGTACCTTAAGAAGTTAACTAAAAATGCTTCTTTTGTCTCTTACTGCTATATACACTTTACTCGTTTCACGTTTGAGTGAACAGCAGTAATTTGCTATGAAACTAGTTGCAGAAACCCTATGCAACTAGTTTCATAGTGTGAAAGCTGTATTACCGATCTTAACTAAAAACCGTTGGGCTTCGCAATACCAGAAAAGGGTTTGGTCGTGAAAGTTGGGATGATTTCAAGACAGCCAAACCGAGAACGGCAATAGAGGCATAAATAGAGCTTGGACATTATGTCGTAATTCTTTGTTTCCATCCTTATTTAACTTCATTCATAAGTGCGTATAAATATAAGTACTTATACGTATATAGTACGTTAATTAAACTGGCCCTTTTACAAAAAAAACTTATATTTTTTTTAATTCGCTGTTAATTTAAATTTAAATAATCTAGGTTCACAAAATATTTAACGCACTTTTCAAGTAAATATAAAAAAGTTTGGCATTCCTAACAAAATACTGCGGAAAACGGCGTCCCAATGTGAAAAAATCGAAAAAAAAAATAAAAATTTAAATTTGTTTGATAATATTTTTGTGATAATTTGATGAATTAAAAAATCTTTTTTAACAAAAAGAAAGCCTGATGTCTTGTCTGTCTCAAACCGTGTTAAAATTTCAAATCGATAAGCAAATGACTTAGCTAGGCCTATTTTTGTTCGAGAAGACCAAAAAAATCGTTTTTTATCGATAACTTTCGATTTTGAGGGTATATCGAAATTTCTAAAAATGACAAACTGATACACTCAATAAGGCCTATCGTTTGATATAGGTTTCCTTGAAAGTGTATTTATTTTTCCTCAAAATGTATCAGTGTGTAATTTTTATCACATTTTGTGTGTATTAAAGTACGACTATCTTTTTGAAAAAAATATGAAAGTGCCACAACATGAGCTAGTGCCACAAGATATATCTCATATGACAGCTTTATAATTTCTCTATAACAGGCATAAGATATAATTATACCTTTATATCGCTACGATTTTGAGATATTGGCAATTTTATAAAAAAGTCTATAAAAACCCATTTTTCTGTAATCACCTGTTGACAGGTGAATCTTAAACCAGTGAATCTTAAACCAGTATTCAAAAGCTTTCTATTGATACCCGTATGGCTTTAACCCAATCATAAATATGGAAACTATTGATGAAAAGACTATTGAGTGAGAAATTTTTAATTTTTCATTAAAGGTCATTTTTAAACTTGTTTAACTTGTTTAACTTCGGCAATATTTGTGTTAGTGCCACAAGATATGTATATCTCATATGAAAACTTTATAATTTCACTATAAAATACGTCAAGTATATTGATACCTTTATATCGGTATAATTTTGAGATATGGACAATTTTATAAAATAAAATCTTCAAAAGTCCTTTTTTTATGCACGTCTTTTAATGGGTTAAAAAATCAAGATTTTTTTAGATCTTTATGCGGTTTTCAGCAGCTTTTATTTGATACTAGTACGGCTATAATCCAATAATAAGTATAGAAATCATTAAAAGGTATATTATTATCAATAAATTGTATGAAAAATTGTGTATTTTTCATAAAAGTTAATTTTTAGACTTCTATAACTTTGTCATTATTTAAACTAGGGCCAAATGGTATAGCTCATATGAAAGCTAAATATAAAACACTTGTAATATAACGGTATCTTTACATCGCTTCAATTTTGAAACATAAGCGATTTTCTAGAGTCACACAAAAAATTTAATCGAGATCAAGATTTTTGTGTCTAAGAGCTTAAGATTGATATCCATATCAATGATATCAGATTTATATAAAAGTCGTTATTACTTAATTAAATTCGAAACTTAAACCAAAAGCGATCTCACAAAAATTTTCACAGCGCAATATTTTGCTTCGAATGGGCTATTCACAAGAAAAAACAAGTAAGAGTGTTATATTCGGCTGTGCCGGATCTTATATACCCACCATCAAGTTGTTTTAAATTTAGAAATATCTCTGATATATGTACGAGGGTGCAGCTAATTGAAAATGTAGACCAAATTCGAAAAAAGTTGTAACGATAGTTGGTATTGTTAGCAAAATATTTGGACTTAATTTGGTTGCAGGAGCTTTATAGTTCAACATTTAAAAGTATGTAAGTGGTTTCCCTAGTATTTATTTTGCACAAAATTTAATCTCATAACCTGTACGTCAGGTCCATATATTTTGTTAGGAGTTCCTAATACCGTATTTAAAGTCTGGACATTGGTGCAATTTTAATATGCTGCTTGTACCTCCGAATCTTTTTGATTGTAGATATAAACAAGTAAGAGTGGTATATTCGGCTTTGCCGAATCTTTGATACCCTTCACCAATGGTGTTCTAAAAGTAAAGTACAAAATCGTAAGAATTTTTTGATAACTATATAGTTTTCGATTACTAACTTAGTTAAGCCCCACACAAATTGTTTTTGGTGGCATCATCATGTAGAATAGTTATGGACCCAATGGTTAGGTTTGGCAGGGGCTAATGTCGAAATGTAAAAGATAATGATTACTAGACTGCAAGTAGAGAATGCTTATTTAAGCCAGCCAGTAGCTTCGACATATGTGTATATTTTACGAACATTTAATAAAGTTCGATAGATCACATAAACCATGCAGAAAAAATACTTTCAAATGTCGATGCCCTTAGATTTGCAAGAGCACATCGATTTGATGCCCAGTAAGGGTTGTGTACTTTAATTCGTAAGTATCATCCAACTAGTTAAAGTTCTTGATTAGTTATGTAAAACTCTGAAGTTAGCGGACCGATTTAGATCAAAGCTTTAACAATGATTGTTTTGTCAATGTATACAAGCCTTAGAATTATAGGGTATACACTCTTAGTTTTAGATACATACGTGAAATATATAGCTTTTGAATGGATGGATATCAGCTTTGTCGGAAAAGTTATTGAAGATTTACTAATTAATCTGTTAGTTAGTTAACTAATTAAGATGAATACTTCATCAATAATATTTGGGATGTATTGTTCTTCCGATCTGTCTGATGGATGTGTGGAAAGTTTTGCCCGGTCGGGGTTATATGGGAGATTTCACTAAATGTGAACCGAGCTCGCCCATTTTCAATCGATCAGAAATACTTTTGTCAAATGTTGTCCCTCTAGAAAGTTTATTTTAGGCGCTATCGCCCTGAATAACGATATTGTACAACATCTTTATACTAAATGTCATCATCGTATCTATTATAATTTGTCATTTATTAGCTACTAAGAGATTGCCTTAGGCGAAGTTATACTTAAGCAATTGTCAAAAGTGAACGGATTTCTCCCAATTGCAATTTAAAAATTTAAATTTTCGTTGATATGTGAGATACATACATACATATGTAGGTTTTGAACGGATATCATGTACTAAGCAGCATTTTTGTACTTCCTAGGAAGATTACCTATAGTTTGAAATATAATACATACTCAAATGTTATCATAAAGTTCACAAGTCAGACATAAAATTAAGATAAATGCAGTGAGTCTGTCTGCTAAAATAAGATTTGTGGAGCTCCTGGAAGGTATAAACATATGCATTTTACACAAAATTTTAGGATATCGTCTTACCCTGAATTTCATCATTCTCGATGTCGATTATAGACAAATGTTGACCGATTGTAACAAAATTTTACACACTGGCTGGTATTTATATAAAGCTTGTTAGTTACAAAATTTAATGGCAATAGCTGTCATAGTTTCTAATTTAATAGCTTTTAACTGGCCTTTGCTACATTTTTTTTATAAGAAAGATATAGTCAAATATGGACCGATTCCCATAAAATTTGATATACTGACCAATAGTTGCATAAAACTTCTCTATTCTAAATTTAGTCGTCATAGCTATTACAATTGCATTCAATTTATCAGCATTCATGTGTTTCCCGGAGCGGGGTTATATGGGAGCTCTAACTAAATGTAAACCGATTCCGCCCATTTTCAGTACACAACTTCTGTTACATATCAAAAATACTTTTGTACAATTTTGTCTCTCTAACTCTTGTAGTTAAGGAGCTATCGCACTTTTATCTGACGGACAGACGGACATAAACCGACTTTTCTTTTTGTATTTTTGTGTTTCCGCAAGTTTTTTATATGGGAGCTATGGTCAAATGGTGACCGATTGTGACAAAATTTTGCACACTGGCTGGTATTCACATAAGACTTAATTGTGCTAAATTTAGTGGCCAAAGCTATTACAGTTTATCACTTATTGGCATTTAAGTGTAAATTTTTTTGAGGTGGAATAAAGGCTCTTATAGGAAATATTAATTCCTAATTCAATTTTTTTCACTACTTCTTTTTGTAATGTATTACACGTGATGCGAAGATGAAGTCGTATTCCTTTTATATACATATTTTTTAAAAATTATATTCATTTTTGCAATTATTTAAAACTAACCCAAAAAAAATACTGGACATATTTTTAGCACAAATTGAAAACAATATTTATTAAAAATCAAAAACAAGTTATTAATTAAATTTCTTGAAAAAACTTAATATTTTGTAGGATATCCTTTATTTTGTATAACTGCCGCATATCTTTTAGGCATATTTTTTGGATTTCCATCCATAAATCATTTAAGTTGTTAGGTTTTACGCTTGTTATATGCTTCTCTATATCATTCCAAAGATTCTCAATAGGATTGAGATCTGGAGATTGAGCTGACCATTTCTATTTGACTCTCCTCCAATCAACACTTCACAGTACGTAAAGTGTGTTTAGGGTCATTGTCATGCATGAAGCGCCAGCTAGGTGGCATCTTTGCCTCTGCTTATGGTATAATCATATCGGCTAAAATATTTTTATAAACGTGTTGATCCATACGTGTGTCAATTTTGTGTATTGGACCAACTCCATGCCCTGAGAATGCAAGCCACACCATCACATTTCCTCCACCATGTTTTACAGTTTTTGACGTATACTTTGGGTTGTGCTGCATGTTCGGAAGATACCATACATATCTCTTTCCATCAGATCCAAATCTGCAAAACTTTGATTCGTCGCTCCAAAGTATGTTTTTCCAAAAATCTAATGGCTTTTCTAAATGCTATCGGGCGAAAGAAATTCGTGATTTCAAATACTTTTTTGACACATGTGGCTTGTGTTGCACAATACAGCCACGCGAATTTTTTTCATTAAGGCGTCTTTGTATCGTTCTGTCGGAGACATCAATACCGTATTTTGATGACAATTCACTATTTATTTCACTGGAGCTCTAAAAAGGGTCGGCCACTGACATTCTATGTATTAAATAATCCTATTTTGTTATCGTTTTTCTTGGTCTAGGTGCCCGTGAACCGTTTTTTAATTGTTCCGTGTGCTTTTATATGGCTCAAAGCATTATATACCATCTTTCTGGAGCAATTTAAAATACTTGCTATTTCACTTACAGGACATCCTCTCGAATTTATTTCACAAATCACCTGTCGTTGCGTATCTGTGCACCATTTATTTTTGGCCATGTCAAATAAATATTTTATTTCTGAAAAACCTTCAACTGTGCACAATATGATGAAAAACTTACCAAAAATTAATTAAAAATTCAAAAAATAACAGAAATGTAAAATGTTTAATATTTGTGCTAAATTTGTGTCCAGCTCCAATTACGTATTCCCAACAAATAAATTATATATGAAGCAAATGAAGAAAGGGAATAACAAAAAGAGTAACGGGACTTGTCGGTCACACCATAAGCTACACATCGTGCCAAAAAAATAAAGAAAATTATTACTCCAACAGAAAAATATACGGTTTTGAAAAAAAAAACGCATAACTATACAATGTTTTAATAGAAAAGGTTGTCATAGCATCAACTCAATGGTGGTAAGAACAACTTTCTTTTTATATAGGTATAAATAAAATACCTAAATTTTATTAACATTTAAGATTTGTGATCACAACGATAGTGCAACCCATGATTCATTCGTGTGGAACACTCGGATGAACGGAATTTGCTGTCCGAACTTTATAATAAGAATGTTAAAAATATTTGGCTTTTAGGTACGTAGTTTGAATCACAACTTTTGACCAAAATAATTTGATTCTTTTTAATTCAAGGAGACTCCGGATACGCAGTGGAACCATGGTGCATAACGCCGTATAGAAATCCACAAGAAGGTTCTTTGGAATCAAATTTTAACGATGTTCATCCTAAAGGCTGGTGTATAGTTGGGTATTCTGAAAGGACGCTGGAAAATGTACATAATGTACATAGATACACAAATGTGGAAGTAGTTGAATTAGCTTAACCTAACATCAATACAGAAACTGAAACCAATTGAAGAAAAGTCGGACAAATAAGAGATCACATTAAACTTTCTCTTAGAAAAAACTAAATTTACTTTTTATTAAAAATTTTATAAAACTTAAAAAAAAATTTATGTTTTAAAAACTAAAAAGGAATTTTAATTCTTTGTACTTTTTTGGGCACATATTAGCTAATTAAAGAACTATTGCTGTTTTTTTTTAGAAGATCTAACTCAATTGTTTTAGTTTGAAACTCTACTTTTTTATCGCCATATTTAAAGAATGTTTTTCTTTTTTTAATTTTAATGATTTTTCTTTCAATTGCAATAGGCGGTCCAGTTTGGCAAGTACATTTTTTTCTATGTTGGACATTAAAAGATCTAACTTATTGTCAACTTTTGAGCAAGCCTTTTGTTTTTATACCCTTCACCAATAGGTGAAAGGGTATTATAAGTTTGTGATTCCGTTTGTAATTTTTTTATTAGTGATCGTAGACCCCATAAAAATTATACCGATCGACTCAGAATCGGGAGGAGAATCGATTAAGCGATGTCCGTCTGTCTGTCTGTCTGTCTGTCTGTCCGTCCGTCTGTCTGTCTGTCTGTTGAAATCAAGTTTCTGAAGCCCCTGGAGGATGGACTTACATAAATTATATATCAGATTTTAGGAAATTCTCCCGCAATGAACGCTATTAAATTTCATTAAAATCGGTTTATAAACACCGAAAATATCGAAAAAATACCAAAAATTAGACGAAAATTTTAAAATTTTTGATTGAAACACACTTTTAAATAACAAGAGAAAAAAGATACTCCTGGTGTACATGTGATAATATATTATATATCAGATTGTAGGAAATAGTTTCCCAAAACACTCTGTAAAATTTTATCAAAATCGGTCCATAAACAACTGAGATATCGCCAAAACATTGAATTTGATGTATCGCAAATTGCCCAAAGTTCGCATTAGAGAATGTTTGTTGAAAAAATGAAATGCAGAAATAGGAAAAACCATCCTCCTTTAGTACGGACCTACATAAATTTTATATCAGATTTTAGGAAATTCCCCCACCAAGCACGTTATTAAATTTTATCAAAAGCGGTCCGTAAACAATTGAGATATCGCAATAACACTACATTTGATGTACAGCAAATTGCTCAGAGTACGTGTCTAAGAAATTTTGTTTACATTTCGTAAGTATTGTTTCAGCGATATCTCAGGTGTTTATGGACCGATTGTGATGAAATTTGACATCGTTCTTTGTGTGAGGATTTTCTAAAATCTATACTCCACAAATCTGATTACGAATACCATTCAAACTGTACCGATCAACTTTGAATCGGCAGGAGAATCGATTTCGCGACCTCCGTCCGTCCGTCCGCCCGTCTGTTTTTTTGTCCGTCCGTCTACCTGTATGTAATTTTTTCTGTTGTAGTCAAGTTTTTGGAGCTCCTGTTTTGTCGATATCTCAGGTGTTTATTTTGATGATATTAAATAGCGTCCTTCGCAGGGGATTACCTAAATCCTGATGCATTCGGTAATTTGTGGTAGATATAATTTAGCGTTTAAGCGATGGTGTTTTGATCGACAATGATAAAATTCAGGGTGGGACAATATCCTAAAATTTTGTGTAAGATCCAGGAGCTCCACAAATCTGATTTTAGCAGACAGACACTCTGCATTAATCTTAATTTTGTGTCTGACTTTTGAACATTATGATAACATTTGAGAATGTATTATATATCAAATTATAGGTAATCTTCCTAGGAAGTACAAAAATGCAATGATATCCGTTCAAAACCTACATATGTATGTAAGTATCTCACATATCAACGACAATTTAAATTTTTTAAATGCAATTGGGAGAAATCCATTCACGTTTGACAATTGATCCCGTATAACTTCGGCTAAGATACGATGATGACATTTAGTATAAAGACGTTGTACAATATTGATATTCAAGGCGATAGCGTCTAAAATAAACTTTTTAGAGGGACAACATTTGACAAAAGTATTTCTGATCTCTTGAAAAGTTCGATATTGAAAATGGGGGAGCTCTATTCACATTTAGTGAAATCTCCCATATAACCCCGACCGGGAATCGATTTAATGCTGATAAATTAAATCACATTAAAATTGCACAAGGAACTAGAGCAAAACTTTCCAAACATCCATCGGACAGATCGAAAGAACAATACATCCCAAATATTATTGATGAAGTGTTCATTTTAATTAATTAACTAACTTCAGATTAATAAGTAAATCTTTATGACTTTTCCGACAAAGCTGATATCCATCCATTCAAAAGCTATATATTTCACGTATGTATCTAAAACTAAGAGTGTATACCCTATAATTTTAAGGCTTATCATTGTTAAAGCTTTGACCTAAATCAGTCCGCTAACTTCAGAGTTTTACATAACTAATCAAGAACTTTTACTGGTGGGATAATTCGTACGAATTAAAGTGCACAACCCTCACTGGGCACAGTGTTTTTGGGTTGCATGCCAGAATACTTAAACTTCATCAAATCGATGTGCTATTGCAAATGTAAGGGCATCTACATTTTGAAGCATCTTTTCTGCATGGTTTATCTGGTCTATCGAACTTTATTAAATGTTCGTAAAATATGTGTATATTTTATTTCGAAGCTACTGGCTGGCTTAAATATGTATTCTCTACTTGTAGTCTAGTAATCATTATCTTTCACAAAGGGACCACTTTAGAACCCAAGTGAAGCTTCCCTAGACATCAGCCACCTGCCCAACCTAACCTTTGGGTGCATAACTATCCTAGATGATGACGCCACCGAAAAGCTTTTCTTTTTCCGACTCTTAATTTTAAAGACTCTTTGCATATAATACTAGTATAACCAAATTTTGCTAGGAATTACATTAAGTACTTTTGCAGCACCATTGGTGAAGGGTATCCAAGATTCGGCAAAGCCGAATATACCACTCTTACTTGTTTTAGTTCAGGTGTTTCTTTTTCTATGATATCGGATTCAAAATTTTAATTTTCGCTGTCTTCACCCAAAATACTCCGTAAACTCTTCTCAATTTCACAAGAAGATTCATCGGGATATTTCCTCTTTCCAAAAGTTTTCACCGTTGGCATACCCTCAACGCATGCCTCAATATCTGCAATATCATAAGAAATACCAAAGGTTTTTTCTTTGACTCTTTGTTTGACGAACACGTTATGTTTCTGGTAAGCAAAAACCTTTAAAACGTTTGAAAATTATTAATGCCATACGAAAAGAAAAATATATATGTAAGTCACCTTCCGCCATGCGCACACTTCTTTAGTAGGTGGACCACTTGCATTCAAACGGTTTGATAGTCCTTCCCACAATCTTTTCGCCGTTTCTCTTCCTTGTCCGCAATTAGGCAACAAGTTTTTTGGCCAAATTAGGATGGTCAAACATAAATTGCGCCATGATATCCTTTTGTAAAGTATTTATTTTGTTTGTGTTTGTCCTGAAGATAAAATTCAATTTATTTTTACTTTAAATAAGAAAAAAATAAATTACTACTACATTATTTCCGATTTTATTGCAAAAGAGCTAAATTTTCTATTTGAATTTTCAAATAAATAATTTTGATTGCTCATTTGGTCGAGTGCGGTGATCTCAAAAACAAAAATGCTGATCGACATTCTATAACGAGTGCCGCGATTTGGGCCCAGATTTGTTTCGTATAGGAGAAGAAAGAAAACACTTTTTCGAAAGTGTGGAACAGGTTGGTTTCAAAACTCATGTTTTAATTTTCTTTTGAAAATTTTGTTAAACAAATATAACAAAATTGAATTTCTCTCATCTGTATGTTAATATACATGCATGTGCTGCAAATCACATGATTATCAAGACGCATGTGATTTGGAAATCGCCAGAATTATTAAGCGTGTGCTGGAGTTCACGCGTTTTGTTTATCTGGTAGCACTGCTTCTGCAGAACACTTATATAAAAAGCTGTCTTCATTGACTCGTCAAATTTAAAACAAAGATCAAAGTTAAAAAAACAGCTTGAAGAGTTTTTAATTTTAAATATTATAATAAAAAATAATTTTAAGTCTTGTTTTATATGAAACATATTAACGAGAACAAATTAAATTTGATTTCTACAAGTATTTTTTGCGCCTTGAGTGTTTAATTTTATTCAATAAATGAAGATCATTTTCAAATCACTTTGGTAATGTTCTGTTATTTGAGGCAAAAGTGAAAAAAATACCCACCCTAAAATGTAGTTAGGACAACAAACATTACATTCATTGCTTATCAAGAGCGCCTGACAATTTGTGTATACAGATAAAGTAACAAGAACCGCTGTGCATTCGTATGTAAGCATACAATATTGAACTTATATTTGCCACATAGCTTATAATAGCCACAACCTTTAAAAGGCTTGGTCTGTAATTGAAATTCATGTTTTCTCACCTTTTTTAACATCACTTTGAAGTTACTTACTTTAAAACCTATTTTGAAAGTATAAAACAGTAAACAAGTTGTATAGCATTAAAAATTTTTTATATAACTAAGTCGTGTAGTGTTTTTAGTTTTTATTCAGTTTTTACAAGAGTAACGGCTTAAGTTTAACATTTACATATATTGAAAATCTCTTAGAGATGTAATATATATGTTTAGCATTTTATTTGAATAAGTTTTTTAGTTTATATTTCATTTACTTTTTAATTGTATTATAAAGCCTTCAATGGGCTACACAATATTTTTTTGTTTTTTATATTGATTATATAAATTAATAGCATAAATTGTTTGTTGTATTGATTGGTTCCATTTTTTATTTTATTTTTATATAATAACCAATAAAAAATTTGTGTTTTACAAAGTTACAACAAATTTAACTCTCCGTAAAATATTCATCTCTATGCACATATAAAGAAATCCTTAAAAATGTAAGTTTTAAATATTTAAAATATATTTTGCATTCTATTGCGTTAATTCATTCTTAATTTTTTTTTATTTCATACAAGTTTCTTTTACAAATACAATAAAAAATTATATAATAAAATTATTTTTTTTTTAACTCATACATTACACTTGACATGTTTTTCCCAAATTCTAAATGCTTTTTTTTTTCTTTTTTCATAAAAAAGCTTAATTCTTAAGTTTTTAACTTATTTATTTTTCCTTAGAAATTTACTGGGAGGTGTTAATTTTTCTATTAGTTACACAGCACAAACTCCAAAATATTGCATACATATGATGATGAATAATTTAGTTATCGTCGCTTGTTTCGCAGTTTATAACTTGATTAAAAAATGGATTAAGAGCTTTAACGGCCACACCTAAAAATAAAGAATAAATTAAGTTTCGTTTGTTAAAAAGAGTAAGATTTATTTTCAATGATATTCTAAAAAATATTTTTTTCGTATACAGGTTGCAACGAGTGTATATATCATTCAAATTGATTAAGCGATGTCCGCCTGTTTGTTTATTAAAATCAAGATTCTAAAGTCCCTGGAGCATGGACCTACATAAATTATACATATACAAGATTTTAGGAAATTCTCCCGCAATGAACGCTTTTCGAGATATCAAAAAATACAAAAAATTAGACGAAAATTTTAAAATTTTTAATTAAAAAACACTTTTTAATAAAATGAGAAAAAAGATACTTTTAGTGTACGAGTGATGAAATATTATATATTTCAGAAAATGGTTCCCCAAAGCACGCTGTAAAATTTTATCAAAATCGGTCTATAAAAAACTGAGATATCGCCAAAACACTAAATTTGATATAGCGCAAATTGCCCAAAGTACGTATGAGAGAAATTTTGTTGAAAAAATGAATTTTAGAAATAGGACAAAACACTAATTTTGAAGTACCGCAAATTTCCTAAAAGAACGTGTTTTAGAAATTTTGTTTAATAATACTCTAAAGAAATAGTAAAAACTATCCTTGATCAAAATCGGTTCATAAACACCAGAAATATCGCCAAAACAACAAAACCGATGTGTCTCAAATTGTCGTATTTGAATTAATTTTTATTTTTTTTTATGTATTTTTTGATTTAATGGCGATAAATTCAGATGCATAATTTATGTAGGTCCGTGCTGTAGCATCATGGGTTTCTTATTTGTATTTTTTTAAACAAAATTAAAATACGTACTTTCGGCGTACGTAGTGTTTCGTCGATATCTCAGGTGTTTATGGACCGATTGTGATGAAATTTGGCAGCGTCCGTTGCGGGATATATATATATATATATATATATACATATATATATATATATATATATATATATATATATATATATATATATATATATATATATATATATATATATACCGCAGATGTTTATGAAGCGATTTTGATGAAATGTAATAGCGTTCTTCGCGGGAGGATTAACTAATTCTGATGGATAATTTACGCAGGGCTCTGCTCCAAAAGCATGGTTTTTCTTGTATTGATTTTTTTTTACAAAATTTCTAAAATATCTAATATTTGGTATTTTGATATAATAAAATTTTATATAAAATTCACATCTTATACCTTCCAGGAGCTCCACAAATCTGATTTCAGCAGACAGACACTTTTCACTTATGTCAATTTTGTGTCTAACTTTCGTACAATGTAGTAATATTTTAATTATATATCAAATTATAGGTTATCTTTCTAGGAAGTACATAAAATGCAGCTAAGTACATGATATGCGTTCAAAACCTACATACATATGTATGTATGTATCTCACATATCAACGAAAATTTAAATTTTTTAATTGCAATTGGGAGAAATCTGTTAACGTTTGACAATTGCTCCCGTATAACTTCGCCTAAGGCAATCTCTTAGTTGCTAATAAATGACAAATTACAATATAATAGACACGATGATGAAATTTAGTGTAAAGACGTTGTACATAATCTTTATTCAGCATTCGAAATATCATGGAATTCGGTTCACATTTAGTCATATCTCCTATATAAACCTCTTAAGGCTTAAAATTCATCTAAAAGCCACTTAAATATAAGTAAATAATCAACTATATTAGCTTTCACCACTAAATTAAGCACAAGAATACCATTATGTGAATTCCAGCCAGCGTAAAAAATGTTGTTACAATCGGTCATCATTTGACTATAGCTCTTCCTGTTCGTCTTTCCGTTAGAGGAAAGCGCGATAGCGCCTAAAAAAACTTTCTAGGTTGACAACATTTGACAAAAGTATTTCTGATCTTTTGAAAAAGTTCGGTATTGAAAATGGGCGAACTCGGTTCACATTTAGCGAAAGCTCCCATTAACCCCGACCAGAAATCACTTTAATGCTGATATTAAATCACGTTATAATTGCACAAAGAACCAGAGCAAAAATTTCCCGTCAGCATAAAGTGGCTAATTGTAATTCAATCGCTACCCGCTTTCGCTTGATGTTGACCTACAGTTACTAGCTGAGAAGACCAAAAAGGAGTTTTATGTTAGTACCAGTATGTGTTCCATATTTTTAGTCACTGTTTTATCATAACATTCTCGAAAATTTTCAAATACCACAATTCCATAATATATCTTATATTATATAGTATTTAAATTTTGGAATAATCGGTTCATATTTGATCAAAACTCTCATACAATCCGAACTAAACCATTATGCACAAAAAAAAGTATTTAAATGCTTATAAATGTAAAACTATACCGGTTATGAGACCAAACTTTTTGCAATGTAGTTTTACATATACATATATCAGATTTTAATAAATCTTTCCGCAAATTTTATCAAATTCTTTCTATTAACACCTGAGATATCGCCAAAATTTTGAAGTGATTTGGCCCTAAAATTGATTAAAAAACTATATATGGATTCTGTGTAGGTTAGGTTGAAAAGGTAATGCCAGGAGAGTGGCATCTTCACTAGGAGACCTTCGGGTCCATTGTGATCCTTTCTGAAAGTAAATAAACGATAGCGGAAAGAGAAAGGTAGAAAAGAGTGAAGGGAGAAGTTCTAGAAAGTGTTAAAGATAGAGAAAGAAAATCGCAGAGAAGAGAAGTGTTGACCAAAAACGCTACCCTAGGGGAAAGAGACCCGTCTAACTAAGCCATCTGAGTCCCAAAATAAAACCAACAACATCAGTCTGTTCAGTATGCTGGTATGTCCTGTCTGCCTGTGCCTAAGTATGCCTGACTCATTCAGCCTTAGTAGACATCTAGTTGCTGTTCCCTTTGTGAATAGATCTAAAGGGAATAGAGACAGCATCACGTCTAAGGCCACCTGAGGAGTGCTCTTTAGGGCCCCAGAGATGCATATACTGCTACTTCTTTGGACTTTGTTCAAGAGGCTAAGAAAGGAGACTTTGTTTACCGCCTCCCACCATACTGCGCACCCGTATGTCAGAACTTGTCTTACAATGGTTGTGTATATCCAGTATACTACCATTGGGTTTAGGCCCCAGGTCTTGCCTACCGAGTTCCTGCAAAAGTAGTAGGCGTTAAGTTCCTTTTTCATCCTTTCAAGCGTATTACTCTTCCAAGATAGCTTCCTATCTAGAATGATGCCTAGGAATTTGGCTTCTAACGATAGTACTAACTCTACCCCATTAAGTACTGGAAGTTTGAAAGACTCAACCTTGTACCTCCTGGTGAATAGAACTAACTCTGTTTTTTCAGGGTTGACCCCCAGTCCTTTGTCACTGGCCCAGGAGGAGAGGTTGCCTAGTGCCGATTAAATGATTTCACTGATTGTATTCAGGTATTTACTCGATACCAGTATTACCACATCATCAGCGTAGGCGACAATCTTCCTACCTAGATGGTCAAATCTTTTAAGTATGACGTTAATCGCCAGTAGCCAAAGTAAGGGTGACAACACCCCCTGTGGTGTACCTCTTGTGACTATTCTACGAGTGTTGTAGTCTCCTATATTAGAGTTGATTATCCTGCTGTTGAGCAAGGTTGTTACCCACTCTACCAGAAAACCCTGCACGCCCGTTTCTATAAGTGCGTTCTTAATGGCGTCAATCGTGATGTTATTGAAAGCTCCTTCGATATCTAAGAAAGCTGCCAATGTGTATTCCTTGAAATCTATCCCTTTTTCGATAAAACCCACCACATCATGAAGTGCACTCTCAACAGATTTACCCTTTAGGTAAGCATGTTGAGCGTTACTTATGATGCGTGATTCTAACGAGTTCCTAAGATAGAGGTCAATCAGTCGCTCTAGTGTCTTCAGAAGGAAAAACGATAGGCTGATTGGTCTAAAGTCTTTTTGTTTAGAGTGACTAGCATTCCCTGCCTTTGGTATAAAAATAACCTTGACCTCTCTCCATCCACTTGGAATAAAGCCTCCAAGTAGACAGCTAATGAAAATGGACCGAAGAATTGACAGGCAATGGTCGGAGGAATTCTGACAGGATCTAAATTGCTGTTACCTGGAATGAGTGTCAATGAGCAGATTAAGTGTCTCTAGGTTCGACTCCGTCCACAAGCCATCCGACTTCTGGATGAAACCAGGAACCGCAGTGTTCTTGGATAGCATCCGTCTAAATCTGGATAGCTCATTAACTGAATCAATGGACTCACAGTAGTCACGCCACGTAGTCCGTTTGGCCTTTCTGAGATCACTCTTATATCTGTTGAATGCCTCTTTATACTTTGACCAATCCTTCTCCAAATGAGTGAGTTTGGCCTTATTGAACAACCTTCTGACTTTAGTTCTGAGATCTTTAAGATCCGTAGACCACCAACCCTGAGTTTACGTTTACCAGGGAAAGTTTAAGGACAGCTCTCATGGTAGCTGTCCAAATAGCTTTTACTGAGTGCCGAAACCAGGGCATCAGATTCGAGAGAAAATTCCCAAGCGAATATTTGTGTCTTGGCGTCAAGGAGCCTGCTAAAGTTTTCCCAGTTTGTTTTCCAGGGATTCCTAAAGGGTTCTTGTTTGGCCTTATTGAAATTTACAGTGAAGGAGATCAAGCAGTGATCCGAAAAGGAGCACTCGCTAGAGACCCTCCATTTATCAATAAGGTTATCTCTGTTGTTAGTCAGCGTGATGTCTATCACTTCTTTTCTATATTTCACCCTAAACGTTGACATGTTGCCCTTATTAAAGATAATAAGATTGTTAGTAGTGACACAATCAAAATTTTCGATAGAAAAATATTTCTATCGAAAATTTTTCTATAGAAAAATATTTCTATCTATCGAAAATTTTTCTATAGAAAAATATTTCTATCTATCAAAAATTTTTCTATAGAAAAATATTTCTATCTATCGAAAATTTTTCTATAGAAAAATATTTCTATCTATCGAAAATTTTTCTATACAAAAATATTTCTATCTATCGAAAATTTTTCTATACAAAAATATTTCTATAGAAAAATATTTCTATCGAAAATTTTTCTATAAAAAAATATTTCTATCTATCGAAAATTTTTCTATAGAAAAATATTTCTATCTATCGAAAATTTTTCTATAGAAAAATATTTCTATCTATCGAAAATTTTTCTATACAAAAATATTTCTATCTATCGAAAATTTTTCTATAGAAAAATATTTATCTATAGAAAAATATTTCTATCTATCGAAAATTTTTCTATAGAAAAATATTTCTATCTATCGAAAATTTTTCTATAGAAAAATATTTCTATCTATCGAAAATTTTTCTATAGAAAAATATTTCTATCTATCGAAAATTTTTCTATAGAAAAATATTTCTATCTATCGAAAATTTTTCTATAGAAAAATATTTCTATCTATCGAAAATTTTTCTATAGAAAAATATTTCTATCTATCGAAAATTTTTCTATAGAAAAATATTTCTATCTATCGAAAATTTTTCTATAGAAAAATATTTCTATCTATCGAAAATTTTTCTATAGAAAAATATTTCTATCTATCGAAAATTTTTCTATAGAAAAATATTTCTATCGAAAATTTTTCTATAGAAAAATATTTCTATCGAAAATTTTTCTATAGAAAAATATTTCTATCGAAAATTTTTCTATAGAAAAATATTTCTATCGAAAATTTTTCTATAGAAAAATATTTCTATCGAAAATTTTTCTATAGAAAAATTTTTCTATCGAAAATTTGTCTATAGAAAAATATTTCTATCGAAAATTTTTCTATAGAAAAATATTTCTATCGAAAATTTTTCTATAGAAAAATATTTCTATCGAAAATTTTTCTATAGAAAAATATTTCTATCGAAAATTTTTCTATAGAAAAATATTTCTATCGAAAATTTTTCTATAGAAAAATATTTCTATCGAAAATTTTTCTATAGAAAAATATTTCTATCGAAAATTTTTCTATAGAAAAATATTTCTATCGAAAATTTTTCTATAGAAAAATATTTCTATCGAAAATTTTTCTATAGAAAAATATTTCTATCGAAAATTTTTCTATAGAAAAATATTTCTATCGAAAATTTTTCTATAGAAAAATATTTCTATCGAAAATTTTTCTATAGAAAAATATTTCTATCGAAAATTTTTCTATAGAAAAATATTTCTATCGAAAATTTTTCTATAGAAAAATATTTCTATCGAAAATTTTTCTATAGAAAAATATTTCTATCGAAAATTTTTCTATAGAAAAATATTTCTATCGAAAATTTTTCTATAGAAAAATATTTCTATCGAAAATTTTTCTATAGAAAAATATTTCTATCGAAAATTTTTCTATAGAAAAATATTTCTATCGAAAATTTTTCTATAGAAAAATATTTCTATCGAAAATTTTTCTATAGAAAAATATTTCTATCGAAAATTTTTCTATAGAAAAATATTTCTATCGAAAATTTTTCTATAGAAAAATATTTCTATCGAAAATTTTTCTATAGAAAAATATTTCTATCGAAAATTTTTCTATAGAAAAATATTTCTATCGAAAATTTTTCTATAGAAAAATATTTCTATCGAAAATTTTTCTATAGAAAAATATTTCTATCGAAAATTTTTCTATAGAAAAATATTTCTATCGAAAATTTTTCTATAGAAAAATATTTCTATCGAAAATTTTTCTATAGAAAAATATTTCTATCGAAAATTTTTCTATAGAAAAATATTTCTATCGAAAATTTTTCTATAGAAAAATATTTCTATCGAAAATTTTTCTATAGAAAAATATTTCTATCGAAAATTTTTCTATAGAAAAATATTTCTATCGAAAATTTTTCTATAGAAAAATATTTCTATCGAAAATTTTTCTATAGAAAAATATTTCTATCGAAAATTTTTCTATAGAAAAATATTTCTATCGAAAATTTTTCTATAGAAAAATATTTCTATCGAAAATTTTTCTATAGAAAAATATTTCTATCGAAAATTTTTCTATAGAAAAATATTTCTATCGAAAATTTTTCTATAGAAAAATATTTCTATCGAAAATTTTTCTATAGAAAAATATTTCTATCGAAAATTTTTCTATAGAAAAATATTTCTATCGAAAATTTTTCTATAGAAAAATATTTCTATCGAAAATTTTTCTATAGAAAAATATTTCTATCGAAAATTTTTCTATAGAAAAATATTTCTATCGAAAATTTTTCTATAGAAAAATATTTCTATCGAAAATTTTTCTATAGAAAAATATTTCTATCGAAAATTTTTCTATAGAAAAATATTTCTATCGAAAATTTTTCTATAGAAAAATATTTCTATCGAAAATTTTTCTATAGAAAAATATTTCTATCGAAAATTTTTCTATAGAAAAATATTTCTATCGAAAATTTTTCTATAGAAAAATATTTCTATCGAAAATTTTTCTATAGAAAAATATTTCTATCGAAAATTTTTCTATAGAAAAATATTTCTATCGAAAATTTTTCTATAGAAAAATATTTCTATCGAAAATTTTTCTATAGAAAAATATTTCTATCGAAAATTTTTCTATAGAAAAATATTTCTATCGAAAATTTTTCTATAGAAAAATATTTCTATCGAAAATTTTTCTATAGAAAAATATTTCTATCGAAAATTTTTCTATAGAAAAATATTTCTATCGAAAATTTTTCTATAGAAAAATATTTCTATCGAAAATTTTTCTATAGAAAAATATTTCTATCGAAAATTTTTCTATAGAAAAATATTTCTATCGAAAATTTTTCTATAGAAAAATATTTCTATCGAAAATTTTTCTATAGAAAAATATTTCTATCGAAAATTTTTCTATAGAAAAATATTTCTATCGAAAATTTTTCTATAGAAAAATATTTCTATCGAAAATTTTTCTATAGAAAAATATTTCTATCGAAAATTTTTCTATAGAAAAATATTTCTATCGAAAATTTTTCTATAGAAAAATATTTCTATCGAAAATTTTTCTATAGAAAAATATTTCTATCGAAAATTTTTCTATAGAAAAATATTTCTATCGAAAATTTTTCTATAGAAAAATATTTCTATCGAAAATTTTTCTATAGAAAAATATTTCTATCGAAAATTTTTCTATAGAAAAATATTTCTATCGAAAATTTTTCTATAGAAAAATATTTCTATCGAAAATTTTTCTATAGAAAAATATTTCTATCGAAAATTTTTCTATAGAAAAATATTTCTATCGAAAATTTTTCTATAGAAAAATATTTCTATCGAAAATTTTTCTATAGAAAAATATTTCTATCGAAAATTTTTCTATAGAAAAATATTTCTATCGAAAATTTTTCTATAGAAAAATATTTCTATCGAAAATTTTTCTATAGAAAAATATTTCTATCGAAAATTTTTCTATAGAAAAATATTTCTATCGAAAATTTTTCTATAGAAAAATATTTCTATCGAAAATTTTTCTATAGAAAAATATTTCTATCGAAAATTTTTCTATAGAAAAATATTTCTATCGAAAATTTTTCTATAGAAAAATATTTCTATCGAAAATTTTTCTATAGAAAAATATTTCTATCGAAAATTTTTCTATAGAAAAATATTTCTATCGAAAATTTTTCTATAGAAAAATATTTCTATCGAAAATTTTTCTATAGAAAAATATTTCTATCGAAAATTTTTCTATAGAAAAATATTTCTATCGAAAATTTTTCTATAGAAAAATATTTCTATCGAAAATTTTTCTATAGAAAAATATTTCTATCGAAAATTTTTCTATAGAAAAATATTTCTATCGAAAATTTTTCTATAGAAAAATATTTCTATCGAAAATTTTTCTATAGAAAAATATTTCTATCGAAAATTTTTCTATAGAAAAATATTTCTATCGAAAATTTTTCTATAGAAAAATATTTCTATCGAAAATTTTTCTATAGAAAAATATTTCTATCGAAAATTTTTCTATAGAAAAATATTTCTATCGAAAATTTTTCTATAGAAAAATATTTCTATCGAAAATTTTTCTATAGAAAAATATTTCTATCGAAAATTTTTCTATAGAAAAATATTTCTATCGAAAATTTTTCTATAGAAAAATATTTCTATCGAAAATTTTTCTATAGAAAAATATTTCTATCGAAAATTTTTCTATAGAAAAATATTTCTATCGAAAATTTTTCTATAGAAAAATATTTCTATCGAAAATTTTTCTATAGAAAAATATTTCTATCGAAAATTTTTCTATAGAAAAATATTTCTATCGAAAATTTTTCTATAGAAAAATATTTCTATCGAAAATTTTTCTATAGAAAAATATTTCTATCGAAAATTTTTCTATAGAAAAATATTTCTATCGAAAATTTTTCTATAGAAAAATATTTCTATCGAAAATTTTTCTATAGAAAAATATTTCTATCGAAAATTTTTCTATAGAAAAATATTTCTATCGAAAATTTTTCTATAGAAAAATATTTCTATCGAAAATTTTTCTATAGAAAAATATTTCTATCGAAAATTTTTCTATAGAAAAATATTTCTATCGAAAATTTTTCTATAGAAAAATATTTCTATCGAAAATTTTTCTATAGAAAAATATTTCTATCGAAAATTTTTCTATAGAAAAATATTTCTATCGAAAATTTTTCTATAGAAAAATATTTCTATCGAAAATTTTTCTATAGAAAAATATTTCTATCGAAAATTTTTCTATAGAAAAATATTTCTATCGAAAATTTTTCTATAGAAAAATATTTCTATCGAAAATTTTTCTATAGAAAAATATTTCTATCGAAAATTTTTCTATAGAAAAATATTTCTATCGAAAATTTTTCTATAGAAAAATATTTCTATCGAAAATTTTTCTATAGAAAAATATTTCTATCGAAAATTTTTCTATAGAAAAATATTTCTATCGAAAATTTTTCTATAGAAAAATATTTCTATCGAAAATTTTTCTATAGAAAAATATTTCTATCGAAAATTTTTCTATAGAAAAATATTTCTATCGAAAATTTTTCTATAGAAAAATATTTCTATCGAAAATTTTTCTATAGAAAAATATTTCTATCGAAAATTTTTCTATAGAAAAATATTTCTATCGAAAATTTTTCTATAGAAAAATATTTCTATCGAAAATTTTTCTATAGAAAAATATTTCTATCGAAAATTTTTCTATAGAAAAATATTTCTATCGAAAATTTTTCTATAGAAAAATATTTCTATCGAAAATTTTTCTATAGAAAAATATTTCTATCGAAAATTTTTCTATAGAAAAATATTTCTATCGAAAATTTTTCTATAGAAAAATATTTCTATCGAAAATTTTTCTATAGAAAAATATTTCTATCGAAAATTTTTCTATAGAAAAATATTTCTATCGAAAATTTTTCTATAGAAAAATATTTCTATCGAAAATTTTTCTATAGAAAAATATTTCTATCGAAAATTTTTCTATAGAAAAATATTTCTATCGAAAATTTTTCTATAGAAAAATATTTCTATCGAAAATTTTTCTATAGAAAAATATTTCTATCGAAAATTTTTCTATAGAAAAATATTTCTATCGAAAATTTTTCTATAGAAAAATATTTCTATCGAAAATTTTTCTATAGAAAAATATTTCTATCGAAAATTTTTCTATAGAAAAATATTTCTATCGAAAATTTTTCTATAGAAAAATATTTCTATCGAAAATTTTTCTATAGAAAAATATTTCTATCGAAAATTTTTCTATAGAAAAATATTTCTATCGAAAATTTTTCTATAGAAAAATATTTCTATCGAAAATTTTTCTATAGAAAAATATTTCTATCGAAAATTTTTCTATAGAAAAATATTTCTATCGAAAATTTTTCTATAGAAAAATATTTCTATCGAAAATTTTTCTATAGAAAAATATTTCTATCGAAAATTTTTCTATAGAAAAATATTTCTATCGAAAATTTTTCTATAGAAAAATATTTCTATCGAAAATTTTTCTATAGAAAAATATTTCTATCGAAAATTTTTCTATAGAAAAATATTTCTATCGAAAATTTTTCTATAGAAAAATATTTCTATCGAAAATTTTTCTATAGAAAAATATTTCTATCGAAAATTTTTCTATAGAAAAATATTTCTATCGAAAATTTTTCTATAGAAAAATATTTCTATCGAAAATTTTTCTATAGAAAAATATTTCTATCGAAAATTTTTCTATAGAAAAATATTTCTATCGAAAATTTTTCTATAGAAAAATATTTCTATCGAAAATTTTTCTATAGAAAAATATTTCTATCGAAAATTTTTCTATAGAAAAATATTTCTATCGAAAATTTTTCTATAGAAAAATATTTCTATCGAAAATTTTTCTATAGAAAAATATTTCTATCGAAAATTTTTCTATAGAAAAATATTTCTATCGAAAATTTTTCTATAGAAAAATATTTCTATCGAAAATTTTTCTATAGAAAAATATTTCTATCGAAAATTTTTCTATAGAAAAATATTTCTATCGAAAATTTTTCTATAGAAAAATATTTCTATCGAAAATTTTTCTATAGAAAAATATTTCTATCGAAAATTTTTCTATAGAAAAATATTTCTATCGAAAATTTTTCTATAGAAAAATATTTCTATCGAAAATTTTTCTATAGAAAAATATTTCTATCGAAAATTTTTCTATAGAAAAATATTTCTATCGAAAATTTTTCTATAGAAAAATATTTCTATCGAAAATTTTTCTATAGAAAAATATTTCTATCGAAAATTTTTCTATAGAAAAATATTTCTATCGAAAATTGTTTTTTTATATGAAAGCTATAGTCAAATATGGACCGATTCCTAAAAAATTTGACATACAGACCAATAGTTGCATAAAATTTACCTATTCTAAATTTAGTCGTCATAGCTATTACAATTGTATTGAATTTATCAGCATATAACCCGGGGCAGGGTTATATGTGAGCTCTAACTAAATGTGAACCGATTTTACCCATTTTCAGTACACAACTCCTATAACATAGCAAAAATACTTTTGTAAAATTTTGTTTCTCTAGCTCTTGTAATTAAGAAGCTATTGCGCTTTTTTCTGATGGACAGACGGATATAAACCCCCTTTTCCTTTTTTCATTTTTGTGTTTCTGTAAGTTTTTTATATGGCAGCTATGGTCAAATGGTGACCGATTTTGACAAAATTTTGCTCACTGGCTGGCATTGACTTAAGACGTCCTTGTGCTAAATTTAGTGGTAATATCTTTTATAGTTTTATATTTATTGACATTTAAGTGTATTTAAGGTGAAATATAGGCTGTTGTCCCGAAAAATGTGAATATATGAATACAATTACTCATAAATTAGTTAATCAACGTATATTATTTTTATTTTTAATTATATAGAGTTAAACTCTCTTTTCGGCTAACGACTAATGTCACAGCCGTATATTCTAATTCAAAATTTTTTATCTTATGTTTAACAAAAAAGAAACCTGAAATAAAGAATTACTACTACTACTACTACTATAGGCTGTTTTCATATGTTTTTTGTATGGGAGCTGTGGCTAAATGTGAACCGATTTTGATGAAATTTTAAACGCTGCCTAGGGCTTATGTAAAAGTTATATATATCAAATTTGATTATCAAAGCTATTATAGTTTGTTATTTATTAGCAAATAAGCTATTAGCCTAGGCGAGGTTATACGTGAGCTATGGTCAAATGTTAACCAATTTCGCCCATTTTCAATACCAAACTTTTCGCAGTGAGCTAGCTCGTTTCGTTTAGGCGTTATCGTGATTTCAACAGACAGACAGAAAGACGGACATCGCTCAATCGTCTTAGAATAAGGCTTTAGAATATATATCGTTTTTGGTTTTTGAGCCAATATTAAGGAAATTACAAACGGAATGACAATCTCAATATACACCCCATTCTTTTTGATGGTGGGTATAAAAATAATACCAATTTTAGTTAAAAGTAAAAAATGGTAACCTTGTTTTTTGCCTTGCTCGTTTGTGCCATCTTAGGTTTAAGCACTACTTGTTCAAACATTTGAATGTTCTGTATTCTTATTATTTGCTGTATTTATTTGGTACAAAGAAAATATTTTTGTATTTCATAAAAGAGAAAGAGCATTTTGACTTTCAAAGAGAAGGGAAGATAAAGCAAATACTCGAAAGAAGTAAATGTATTTAAGTATTTGTTTTTTATACTTTTGCAACAGCCTAATATTAAAATATTTTAATATTTACCTTTTCCCGCAGACTGGTCTTTAGAATCACGCCAAGCAATGAAGGTTTCTTGGGGTATAACATCTGCATCATTCAATTCTCCAAAAATTGCTCCCAATAACCCTAATAAAATAGAAAAATAAATGTAAAAATTAAAACAATTATGATTCAGAAGTATAAAAAAAGTTTTATAACATGTTTCTATTAAACATCTAAAACATGAAATAACTGTTATATTCTATGATGCTGAATATTGTATACCCACAATCAAATTTTATTAAATTCAAAAATATTCCTATAAATTTTTTTGTCAAGATGTTGGTATTTGTTGCTAATTTTTTTTTTGCACTAAAATTTGTAGTCGTTGCCAGAGAAGAGACTGAATACATTCACAAATGTTGACAGCAACGTATGCATATTGCTTTTGCATTGCCTACAAAGGCAATAACTTTTTATGCAGATGCCTTCATTCATTCACACATTTTCGTTGATTGTCTTTTTACACACTATTTTATTATTGCACTGCATGTTAATCAACGAAATAGTTTGATGTCACACTTTAAGTTAGAAAAAATTCGTACGACTCTCTCATCTTTCGTTCTATTCGCAAAGTATTCGTATAATATGTCTGCGTTGTTATCAGTGCTGCCATATGTTTTTCTATGCTTTCATGCTGAATCATTGGGCCAAAATTTTTTTATAAAAAAATTTTTCGATAAAAATATTTTTCTATAGAAAAATTTTTGATAAAAATATTTTTCTAAGAAATATTTTGTTAAAAAAAAATTTCGATAAAATGTTTTTCTATAGAAACATTTTCAATAAAATATTTTTCTATAGAACAATTTTCAATAAAAATATTTTTCAATAGACAAATTTTCGATAAAAATAGTTTTCTATAGTAAAAATTTTCAATAAAAATATTTTTCTATAGAAAATTTTTGGATAAAAATATATATTTCTATTCAAAAGTTTTTGATAAAAATATTTTTCTGTAGAAAGATTTTTGAAAAAAATATTTTTTTATAGAAAATATTTTTGTATAGAAATATTTTTGTATAGAAAGATTAAAAAAAATTTATACAAAATTTTTTGATAAAAAAATGTATAATATAATTTTTTTTATAATTATGTTAAAACGAACTACATACAAAAACCGATTTTTAAATGTAAGGTGCTCTATTTTGAGGTCCGATTGTGCCGCCCCAGTAAAACATATGTTTTGCAAGTTCAAAACTTGATCTCTCCAACACTAACGCGCAACGGTTAATTTCTTTTTCTGCCATCCTAGTGTTTGACGACTTTTTACTATAAATTTAACGATTTTGCATCCATTTCATCTGGCAACTTGTTTCTTTCTTTTTGTCTTTGCCCACCTATACAACTATAGTTTTGTCTTGTGCACAACTTGTCTTGTAACGCAACTGAAATCATTCATAATATTTCGTAAACACTCACCCATTCGCTTTTATAAAATGAATGTTTGAATGTTTTCCTAGTGTATTTGATTGCAGTTATAAACACAAGCAATGCATGCAATATATTTCATTATACTCTTATTTTGTGAATATGCATTGTTTCGTCTCAATTAAATATTGTAAATTGACGACAAGTTTTCATTTTTGTGTGAATACATTCAAAGCAAGAAAACCGCCATTCAATCTCTTCTCTGGTCGTTGCAATCAAAGTTTAACATTTCTGGGACGGAGTAATATAAAATGAGGACTTATTTTCGAAAAAAATGTATATACTGACTGTTCAAATCAGTTGAACATAGTTTACTTTTAGTGTCTTAATATATGTAGGATTTTTAAGAAAATTGATAACAACGTCAAAGTAAATACATGTATTTAAGATGTGTACTTATCTATGTGATTAGAAACTGTAAATAAGTGAAGGGCACTATTTCTATTTTCCTATCACCAGTGATAGATGTTATTGTTATAAATGCAATTTGATATTGTGCTGCCCATTACTGCTGTAAAAACTATTAGGTTTTATTGTTCTAAAAATTTAATTATTTTTACATTAAATTCTGATAACATTTTTAAATAGGTAATAAAATTACCTGTTCATGGTTTACAATAATATATTTGCACTACTTAGTTTTAATATTCTCATTGTTAGTACTTAAGTCCAATTTTTAAATAAAACAATCAGTAATTTGCAACTACTCGTAGCGCAAACTATATATGTTATTATTAAAGACTGACTAATAACTGAAAAAAACTTTTCTGAAGACTTGTAGTCTCATTCAGTGAAAAAAGCACAATTTCTTGGCCTAGATCTCCGACCAGTAAACACCATATTGATAAAATTTAAAATATTAGAGATGTTACAACAACGCCCCTTTAATGCTATAACTAATTGAAATATAAAAGCTAAGTAACGTAGGTTTGGCGGTTAAGTTGAAAATATAATAGATAGGTACCCTAACTGCATGCTAGGCATGCATTCTGGACTTCACGGTCTATTTAAGATCAAAAGAATGTTGTTTCATCGGATCTCAGCCACGTGCGGTAGGCGACCCCCAATACAACATTCATGTAGTAACCGGTTCTTTGTACCGGAATAACTCAATATATGTCGTCCAAGGGCTGTTAACTCAGTAACAGCATATTCACAACGACTTATTTTCGACGACTTAATTCATACAAAAAAGAGGAACATTCTTGCAAAATTTTGTTTAGGCGATATTTTACTTTTAACTTACTGACAAACCATCGTTGCCACATATTTTTTTTAATACTTACAATTTTGATGTTCAAAATTAAACAAGTAAGAGTGGTATATTCGGTTTTGCCGAATCTTGGATACCCTTCACCAATGGTGTTGCAAAAGTACTTAATGTAATTCCTATCAAAATTTGATTATACTAGTATTATATGCAAAGAGTCTTTAAAATTAAGAGTCGGAAAAAGAAAAGCTTTTCGGTGGCGTCATCATCTAAAATAGTTATACACCCAAAGGTTAGGTTGGGCAGGTGGCTGATGTCTAGGGAAGCTTCACTTGGGTTCTAAAGTGGTCCCTTTGTGAAAGATAATGATTACTAGACTACAAGTAGAGAATGCATATTTAAGCCAGCCAGTAGCTTCGAATTAAAATAGACACATATTTTACGAACACTTAATAAAGTTCGATAGACCAGATAAACCATGCAGAAAAGATGCTTCAAAATGTAGATGCCCTTACATTTGCAATAGCACATCGATTTGATGAAGTTTAAGTATTCTGGCATGCAACCCAAAAACACAGTGCCCAGTGAGGGTTGTGCACTTTAATTCGTACGAATTATCCCACCAGTAAAAGTTCTTGATTAGTTATGTAAGACTCTGAAGTTAGCGGACTGATTTAGGTCAAAGCTTTAACAATGATAAGCCTTAAAATTATAGGGTATACACTCTTAGTTTTAGATACATACGTGAAATATATAGCTTTTGAATGGATGGATATCAGCTTTGTCGGAAAAGTTATTAAAGATTTACTTATTAATCTGAAGTTAGTTAATTAATTAAAATGAACACTTCATCAATAATATTTGGGATGTATTGTCCTTTCGATCTGTCCGATGGATGTTTGGAAAGTTTTGCTCAAGTCCTTGTGCAATTTTAATGTGATTTAACTTATCAGCATTAAATCGATTCCCGGTCGGGGTTATATGGGAGATTTCACTAAATGTGAATAGAGCTCGCCCATTTTCAATATCGAACTTTTCAAGAGATCAGAAATACTTTTGCCAAATGTTGTCCCTCTAGAAAGTTTATTTTAGGCGCTATGGCCCTGAATATTAATATTGTACAACGTCTTTATACTAAATGTCATCATCGTATCTTAGGCGGAGTTATACGGGAACAATTGTCAAACGTGAACGGATTTCTCCCAATTGCAATTAAAAAATTTAAATTTTCGTTGATATGTGAGATACTTACATACATATGTAGGTTTTGAACGGATATCATGTAGTTAGCTGCATTTTTGTACTTCCTAGGAAGATTAACTATAATTTGATATATAATACATTCTCAAATGTTATCATAATGTTCAAAAGTCAGACACAAAATTAAGATTAATGCAGAGTGTCTGTCTGCTAAAATCAGATTTGTGGAGCTCCTGGATTTTACACAAAATTTTAGGATATTGTCCCACCCTGAATTTTATCATTGTCGATCAAAACACGCTAAATTATATCTACCACAAATTACCGAATGCATCAGGATTTAGGTAATCCCCTGCGAAGGACGCTATTAAATTTCATCAAAATAAACACCTGAGATATCGACAAAACAGGAGCTCCAAAAACTTGACTACAACAGAAAAAATTACAGACAGGTAGACGGACGGACAAACAAACAGACCGACAGACAGACAAACAGACGGACGGACTGAGGTTGCGAAATCGATACTCCTGACGATTCTGAGTTGATCGGTACAATTTGAATGGTATTCGTAATCAGATTTCTGTAGTTTATATATCAGATTTAGAAAATCCTCACACAAAGAACGATGTCAAATTTAATCACAATCGGTCCATAAACACCTGAGATATCGCTGAAACAATACTTACAAAATGTAAACAAAATTTCTTAGACACGTACTTTGGGCAATTTGCTGTACATCAAATGTAGTGTTATGGCGATATCTCAATTGATTATGGACCGCTTTTGATAAAATTTAATAACGTGCTTGGCGGGGGAATTTCCTAAAATCTGATATAAAATTTATGTAGGTCCGTGCTAAAGGAGGATGGTTTTTCCTATTTCTGCATTTCATTTTTTCAACAAACATTCTCTAATGCGAACTTTGGGCAATTTGCGATACATCAAATTCAGTGTTTTGGCGATATCTCAGTTGTTTATGGACCGATTTTGATAAAAATTGCTTTGGGAAACTATTTCCTACAATCTGATATATAATATATTATCACATGTACACCAGGAGTATATTTTTTCTCTTGTTATTTAAAAGTGTGTTTCAATCAAAAATTTTAAAATTTTCGTCTAATTTTTTGTATTTTTTCGATATTTTCGGTTTTAATAAACCGATTTTAATGAAATTTAATAGCGTTCATTGCGGGAGAATTTCCTAAAAACTGATATATAATTTATGTAAGTCCATCCTCCAGGGGCTTCAGAAACTTGATTTCAACAGACGGACGGACAGACGGACATCGCTTAATCGATTATCCTCCCGATTCTGAGTCGATCGGTATAATTTTTATGGGGTCTATGATCACTAGTAAAAAAATTACAAACGGAATCACAAACTTATAATACCCTTTCACCTATTGGTGAAGGGTATAATTAAAGGAAATGTAATAAAACCATATTTGCCGAAAAAAAAAATATATTTTTTTTATATTTTATGTAAAAGATAAAATCGTTCAATAGTTCTTTCCCTAACAAATTATAGAATTTAGAAAACTGTTTTCATTTGTAAAAAACCAGTTTTCACTTTTAAAATCTGCAAAAAAAAAAAAAACAGATAAATTTGCACACCTGGCAATGCTCTGAAAAACAGACAGAAAGACTCTTTATATCGTGGCTAGAGATCATGTAAAACTTTTTTGTACTGTACTGTATGATCTCGGGCATTAGTGCTATGTATTTATTTTGGTCTTTAGAGGCCTTTATATTACAAATATAAATAAAATTGCATTTGAATTCAAATGAAATAAATAAATAAAAACTTTTCCCATTAATCTAAAAGTTCTTGTTATTATAAATATCACAAGGCGATAATGGGTTATAGTCTTATAACAGGTGGATGATTTTCAAACGAGTTTATTTAGATATTAAATAAAAACGCTTCAGTAAGTTTATTGTAATTTACTCTTTAACAAAAGATAGAAAAGGAAAGAATATGTATGGTTTACTTAACCATTATCTTTTGAAAAGTTGGGAGAACAAAAATTCTATAAATTCTAAGTATTGAAATATGATTTGATTCTTTGGTTACCTTTAGATCAGTGTCCAGCAATGTAATACTATCGCATCTTGTGTTTGTGTTGGTTATTTTTTGTAATTCTCTCTTTATCTATGCACTGTATTCAAACAAACAAGTTGCTAGTAAGACACACCTGTTTATTTGAATGCTCATGAGAGAATGATTTATCTTAAGATAAAACATTGTTATCTTTTTCCTATCTCTGTGAGCAATATGTGTGAAAATAAAAAAGATAAATGACCTCGGGCTAGCTTTTGTCGATCGCAACTTTAGATGGATTTGAAATAAGCTATTTTTTGGATTCACGTTTAATACGACAATTAAAGACATTAAAATCGCCTTTATGAATATAAAAAGTTTAAAGCACATATATATATATATATATATATATATATATATATATATATATATACATATATATATACATATATATATATATATATATATATATATATACATATATATATATATATATATATTATATATATATATATATATATATATATATATATATATATATATATATATATATATATATATATATATATATATATATGATGAAATTGAGAACTGAGAGTAATAATTTATTTAAAATAGTTCTAGAATTCAATTAATTTAATGTGTTTAATGTTAATATAATATATTAGTGAATTTTAAAAAAGAAATGTTACCAAAAATATATAAAAGCAGAACCTATTCTATCTAAGTGCCTTTCACCAACTTTTGCAGTTCAATTTGATAAATTTCTTTGAATGATATATGATTTTTGAACTAATTATATGGAAAACATGTTGTTAAATCGAAAAACAAGTGTAGTATATTACCTCTTGGATGTTCTAGCCTGTTTACCAGCAATTGTATGGCATATAGACATTCAAGTTCCAATTCTTCTTTAGAGTCTAAATAACGCAGCAGCACTGGTATGCATATCTTTTGGAAGCACGGTAAATCTAAACTATAATTAGTGGAATCTTTTATAGCGAAGCTAGTCAATATAGTCGTTAAGCTTTTAATGAATGTTTTGTCTACATTAACAATATTTCCCTGAAATGAAGAAGAAAATAATATCAGTATTTTTATGATACAAAGTGTGATATACAAATATTTACATTTATATAATCAATGACATTGTCAGCATTAGCGCCTTCTTTTAATAATTGCTCTATATGTTCCACAACACGTTTATAACGTTGTTCTTTAGGCTCTTTGCTATCGATATCAGGTTGGCTATTTTCATTTTCAACATATTCAAATTTCTAAAAAAAATACTCAATAAATTAAAAAAGAAAAAATTAACTTTTGTATCTTTACTTACATTTGTTTCAATAAATTGACTAACATCATTTTCATTCATGAAATCTGTCCATTTTATGTGACATTTCTTCCACATATTTCGTGTAAAGCTGGGGCCTACTTCTCTTGTGCAATATTGAAGGAAGGCTTTAAGAAATTCGAGGCTTAAATTACTGTCACTTTCACGTAATTGCGAGTTCCACAAATCATCCAGTGTTATTAATTTCTTAACAATCAAAGGTCCTAAAATTATATTTTTTTTTGGTAAAATTGCATTTTGTACAAAAAAAAAAAAAAATAGTAGATACATACCAGTAAATTGAAATATGTACATCCATAGCTGTGGTATGTCGACCAACAGATCGCTAGCGAATTCTGAGAATTTTAAATAAGCTAAGCGGAAGTGTTCGACGGAAATGTATTTTTTTTCAATTAAATATGCTACAACGTTAGCCAAATGTCTTCTGTACATTGTATTAACTTCTCTTAAATGTAAATAATCTGTTAGTATGTGATATAGCAAACCACATCGTTGATTTTCTTTTAATTCTTTTAAGCAAAGTACTGTTGTATTATCTATACATTTCGAGTTGGTAGCATTTTCTACCATCTCAATGACAACAGCCTTAATTATTTTTAAATCCGAATCACTTGGTTCCTCGAAAACTGCTGGCGGCGCAGACGAAGACTGTGTAGGTTCACTTGAGGATGAGTTGAAGTGTTGTTGATGGTGTGGTGTGTTAGATGCATAGTATGGAGATTGTTGTTGTGAATCACGATACAAGCTTGAGCTTCCTGTGCTTCCTCCGGACATTTTAGATGAAGTCATTCTAGATGAAGAATTTGACGACATAGGTTGTTGATATTTAGAGTGACTAGCAGACTTTTGCATATTTGAAGAATTTCCACCCATGCTCCGAACTCCTTGGTTACTGCGGGAAGAGGAGTTTTCTCGCGATGCCTGGGTTGAACCACTTCTAGACAATAGTCCTACAACAAAAAAATATTTTCATTTCGACATTGAAATTTTTCAAATTTATTAAAACTTACTATCATGATCGAAACGATCTCGTTCCATAGATCCTTTATTATATGAACCTTTATTTCGAGGACCACTACGGTCTCGATCACGATCCCTATCAGATCCTCTGTTTGAGTCCATAGACAATGCGGCAAAGGAATTTGAATGCGTTGTTGTTGGTTGTTGTGATGTGGTTTTAGGCCATTGGAATAATGCAAGACCACCCATTTTCTTAGTATTCATATCAACAGTTGTCTATTAAAATAAAATATTTGCAGTTTTAATAGAAAATAAAGTAGTATTAGTTTTATAATAAATTTATTATAAAATTTCCCGGTATCCCGTAAACTTATGATTGGAACATTTATTCTATATACGGACAGTGTGGCTAAAAAAGAATTTTGTTTGCACTTTGACCTTTAAGCATAAGAAAACTTTATACAAAAACAGAAACAAGGTCCTTGAATTACAAGTTGTTAAAATAGTAAATATTATACAAAGATCACACAACAAACATTGCATCGATGCTCTAGTGAATTTTTTGCAAAATCTTTTTCTGCCTACTTTTTGCATTCAAATAAACTAGCTTTACAAAAAAAAAAAAAACAAGTAGGATTACTATATTCAGCTTTGCCGAATTTTATATACCCACCATAAAATTTTATTAAAGTTAGGAACATATCTCATAGTCTCCGAGGGAGCAGCTAATTTAAAATATTAGTACATATGTATATACGATAAAATTTGTTATGATAGTTGGCATTGTTAATTAATTCTATATAATATCTTTGGTTGGCATACTTAGCAGTTTAATTTCAACATTTATTAGCATTTAAGTGGTTAAATGTAAACCGACAATTGTAAACTCAATTGCATTAAGACTTCCTAATATTTATATGGAATTCTAGTGTTTAAAGGATTTTTTGGGAATAGGGTATATATTAGGCTGACAATGTAAGGAAATGTTTATTCGAATTGTATGCCTTTTTAATGAAATATTGTAACAATAGGTCTTAAAGTTAAGTTCTGAAAATTTGAGCCAAATCGGGCGTTAAACTAATTTTTTTAAAAAATTCTAAAATGATTTAAACCGATCTGAGAAAAATGTACCATTTTGAAACATGAAAGTAAAATCGATTAAATTTTTACAAAACAGAACTATTTAATACTTACAAGCCAATCAATGATAAATCATATCTAACTCTGCAATTTTTTAATTTACAAAAAAAAAATATTGGTGCATATATCGTTAGGAGCGTTTTCAGGGACATGAATTTTCTGGGGAAAATTGCAATAACTCCAAAACTACTTCATAAAATTTGTCTTTAATCTTTGAAATCAAGCTGTGTTAGCTCTCTTTAATATTCCATTACTTTTTATTGTAAAAATTACTTACTTGTGATTAATATTTCTCAAAAACAAACAAAATTACCCATTTTTCGCCATACAAACTCTAAAACTCAAATTTTCAGAACTGAACTTTTAGACCTAGTTGTATAACATTCCGTTAAAAACCTTTGAAATCAAAAAAAAAAAAAAAAAGAAATTTCGCTATCAACCTAGTGCACTGGTTCGCGGCCCCCTGAAATTTCGTACCGACATTCTAGGGGGCCGCAAAGAAATCTAGCAAATTGTTGCTACTTTTAATTGTTTTGGTTTTCAATGACTATATAATAACTTTTTTGGTATATTTTTGTTCATGTTGTATTGAGTCTTACATTGGTGAACTACCGTGGTATAGCACGTTAGTAATCCGCATAGCATACCAAAGATCCCAAGTTCGATCCCCGGCCAGACCCACTTGAAAAAAATAAGTTTTCAAAAAAGGGGCGGTTCACCTCATAACTCAGCTAGCCACTTGTTATTGAGTATTAGGCTATGTAAAACTTCTCTAACTAATGCATTTGCCGTTTGGAGCGGGAATTAAAAAAATATATACATATATATATATATTGAATTTTAAATAAATACACAGAAAACTTTCGTCTGTAACATCTTTGCCTTGTATAAATTCACCCATCGTACAAGTGATGCCAAATTTTTCGACATTTCCATTACTTAAAAGCTTAAAGAGTTAATAGTAAATCATTTGGAAATACTAAACGGAAAATTAGAAAGATATTTTCCAGAAATTAAAACGGAATCTCGGGAATAAACCTTAATAAGAAATCCTTTTAGTACGGATATAAGCAAAAGACCTGAATCATATCAAGAAGAACTAATAGATCTCAAATGCAATTCATGTGCTAAGTCCGGTTAATGGAAATTGAGTTATTTAGGATGAAATACTACGAAGTTTATCAACTTATTGGCTCAGAAGCTTAAACATTATTCACCCTTATCGCATTTGGAAATTTTGTGTCGTTTTGTTGGCGTTTTTAAAAAATCGCATCGCGGTTGGCAAACACGCCAGCAAATACGACACGGATTGTAATTCTATTACATAAACGGTATTATTAAAAAATTGAGTCAAACAAATCATAAGTTAAATAAAAAAAAAAAAAAGATTTTTTTGTTATTTTATTCTAAAAATCCCAAAAATAAAAAAAAAACAAAAAAAATGTTTTCGGGTACAAAGACATTAGTTTAATTAAACTTGTTCATCTTCCAAAAACTTTTCACATTCATATAATGACAAGAACGTGGATCCAAATATTTAAAAAAAGTTCGCAAAAATTGAAGAATAATTATGATTATGAGTATTTTTCCTATGCCTCCAAGCAGGACAAACCATTTAAAGCTGTTCTTTTGGGTCTCGAAAAATGTGATCCAATAAAAATAAAGGGTCTGCTTATAGCAAAAGGCTTAAAATGCTTGGATGTGAAAATTGTAACCAGGGACAGGGGAAACAAAGGCGAAATGGTAATATTTATCGTATATTTCGAGAGAAAATCTATCTCACTGAGGCAAAATTACTCGTCTATTAATTATATAAAATAAGGTGGGAATATCAGAAACCTAACAGATTTAAGGTGACTCAGTGCTACAATTGTCAGATGTTCGGACATGGTTCCAGCAGATGTAACGTCAAAACTTACTGCGCAAACTGTGCCGGAAATCATAAAACTGCTGAATGCAACTCAAATGTTGTCAAATGTGCTAACTGCCAAGGTACCCACAAATCTATGTCCCCAGAATGCCCAAATAGGACAACTTATTTAGAAGTTAAGCAGCGCCTACAAAACAAAAGAAATCCTGGAACTGTTCAGCAAAACATTAAAACTCTAGATTACAGTACCCACTTTCCAAATTCTCTCAAACAAAATGGAGCCGGAACTGCAAGTGCCTGGGGAAATCTTCATCATGCAAACCCAAATAACGATGAAAATCTTTTTTCCTTCGAGGAATTAAATACTTTTATTATTAAGCTTATACAAAATTTAAGCAAGTGTAAGACACGTACTGATCAATTAAATGTTATAACAAACCTTGCATTTAAATTTATTTCACGATGAATAACACTTCTTTGGAAATGGCTTTGTGGAACGCCCGTGGCATTCGAAACAAAAAAAACGAATTTTTTCAATTTATAAATACAAATAATATTGATATATGTTTTCTATGTGAAACGTGGTTAAACAACAATATATCTATTAACATAAAAAAATTATAAGTGCTACAAATACGATCGTCAACAAAATAGAGGAGGTGGTGTAGCCATTCTTATCCGAAATAACATTTCACATGAATTGCTACCGTTAAAAAACACAAAGGAAATAGAACACATTGGTGTTAAAATTATTCTCGCTAACAACTCATTACATTTATACTAATGATATTTCCCGGGAGGCTCTAGAGCAATCAGTCGCAAACAAATGTTTATTTCTGATCTTAGTATGTTGACAAATCCAAATTACAATTACATTCTGGCTGGAGATTTAAATTGCAGAAATCGATTCTGGGGCTGTCAAACAAACAACAGTTGGGGTAATATCCTTTATGAAAGACTTCAACCGAATCAGTTGGAATTAGTTTATCCTCATTAATCGACTTATATACCTTCTGATCCAAGAAGAAGACCTTCAACTTTAGATTTTCTTATAACCAATAACCAACAAATAGTCTCTTCACTCAGAGTCATAAACGATTTAAGCTCCGACCATCTCCCTGTAATGGGCAACTTAAATAGAAATTTTAATCTTTTCAAGAACAAAATATACAACTTTAATAAAGCAAACTGGAATAAGTATGTAGGGTATTTAAACAAAAATTTTCAAATTCAACAAAATTATGATGAGATAACAACTAAATCGCAAATTAATAATATGATTTCGGCTTTCAAAACTACAATTAAAGCTGCAATAGAACACAGCGTTCCTAAAAAAAAGGAAGTCTGTCATAATATATCCTTGCCTAGTCATATAAAAACTCTAATACAATTTACAAATATATATAGAAGAAATTGGATTAGATATAGAGATGTAAGTGACCACCAAGCAATGACTCGTCTAAACAAGCGTATAAAATACGAAATAATAGAATATAAAAACAAATCCTGGAACAATACTCTTTGTTCATTGGATAAATCTTCATCGCCATTTTGGAATTTAACAAAAGTTTTAAGAAGGAAACATAAAAATATTCCAATTTTATGCTGTAATAACGTATCTTTTTGTACACCTGAAGAAAAGTGTAATATTTTAGCTGATACCTTTGAATCGAACAACAATGCTTCATCTCATCTTAGCGATGATAATACCATTTCGGAAGTAAATACCGTCGTTAGCAATTTTAATAATGCCGCCATTAACAACGTAAATAATGACTATTTTATAACTAATGCTCTCACATCACACTTTTTAAAAATGTTTAAGAATAGGAAAGCGCCGGGACTAGACGGAATTAATAACAAATGTTTAAAAATGTTTTAATAGGAGAGGTAACAGACGTCTTGTGTCTTCTGAAGTTTTGTTTATTGAAATCAATATTTCTAGTAGAAAGGTTCTTGTTGGAGTGGTTTATTTGCCCCATGGAGATTTAAAAACTTTTGAAGATACTGTTAGTGATATCCTAACTAGGTATGACGATATTGTTATTATGGGTGACTTTAATAATAATATGTTTGAACCTAATAAGGCCATCTCTGTAAGAGATATGTGTTGCAGATTAGATATTATTTGCCATCATAATTGCTTGCCGACCCATTTGAGTGTAAGATATGGTTCAACATCTTTGATAGATTTCTTTCTTTTATCTTCTTCTATGAAGATCCTTAAGTCTGGGCAAGTTCAAATTCCAGGTACCTCTCATCATTCTTTTATTTACTCTTCTTTTGATATTGAAGTACCGTCATTTAGTCAATTTTATGAATACTATGATTATAATAACGTTAATTTTACCTTTATTGAAAATATGATTGCGTCCGGTAATTTTGATTATATCTATAGTTTAACTGATGTTAACGATCAAGCCAATTTAATTTATAACAATTTATGTTTCTTGCATCAAGCTGTACCTTTTAAGCGTAGAAAAATGTTTAACTGTAATGATGACTCTTGGTTTAATTCTCCTGAGATAAGAAATAGTTTGACAGCAAGAAATACTTCTTATTGTGTTTATTTGCATAATAAAACTGACCATAATTGGAGAAATTTTTGTCGTATAAGAAATCGTACTAAAACCATTATACGCAATGCAAAACGTAAAGCACATGCTAACTTTTTTAAAGATAAAAACTCGGCGCAAGTTTGGAATATTCTTAGTGCGAATGGTATTAGTAAACCAGAGTCTGAAATTGATGTTGATGTTAATTACTTAAACCGTTATTTTTCTTCTAACCAGGGTGATGTTTCTATGGTTGACTTTAATACCATTGACTTTTTCAATAATTTTGGATTCTCTTTTCGTTGCGTTTCTCTTGATGAGATTTTTATTGCCTTACAATCAATAACATCTAATGCAATTGGTTGTGATGGTTTTTCAATAAAGTTCTTAAAGATAGTTTTTCCTTATGTTAGTTCTTACATTTTGCATCTAATTAACACAATTTTAACTTCGTCTACATTTCCTGCTGGTTGGAAAATTGGTAGAGTAATCCCCATTAAAAAAGTTGGTGACTCAAATGAAATTTCTAACCTGCGTCCGATTTCTATTTTACCTGTTCTTTCCAAGTTGGTTGAAGTTTTGATTAAAAATCAGCTCATGGATCATATTGAAGAAGTTTCTTTCCTTAGCAATGCACAATATGGATTTAGACGTGGTAGAAATACAACATCACTTTTACTTGGTATGACTGATACTATAAGAAAATCTTTAAGTGAGGGCAAACTTAATATTTTGTTGTCAATGGACCTTACTAAGGCATTTGATAAAGTTGACTATAGCATTTTAATTTCTAAATTACGTCATAAACTTGGTCTTTCGGTTATGGCTTGTAAGCTCTTCTATTCATATCTTGTGGATAGATATCAATATGTTTCAATTGACAATAAAGTATCAGATATTTTACCTGTCCGTAGTGGGGTACCCCAAGGTTCAGTGTTTGGTCCTTTATTGTTTAATATATATCTTAATGACATATTTAGTAGCTTTAATTTTGCTTCTTGTATTCCCTTTGCGTATGCAGATGATCTGTTTTTTCTTTTTTGTGGTGAGTTCCAGTTTCTGGATGTCATGCAACAAGTTATTACTTATACTGCATCGAATATAAATAATTGGATGCATGGTAATAAATTTACGATTAATGTTCTGAAAACAAAAGCTATGTCTTTTGGTACACCTTCTATTGAACTCAACATAAATTTCAATGGTGTTAATGTTCAATGGTGTTAATGTTCAATATGTTGATTATATCAAATGTCTTGGTTTGATGTTGGATACTAAGCTTAACTTTGATAGGCACATTAATTTTGTTATATTGAAAGTTAATTACACGTTGAGAAGAATTTACAATGTTAATTTAATTTTGCCTATGAATGTTAAGTGCTTAATAATTCATTCGTTAATAATGCCAATTTTTTTGTATGGCATTGAAATATATAGTGGTACTTTTGGCTATAATTTAAACATTCTAACAAAATTGTTTAACAAGGTAATTCGTTACTTATATTGCTTGCGTCGGCGAAATCATGTATCAGAATATGTAGTCAGATTTTTGGGTTGTTCATTCTTAAACTATGTTAAATCTAGACTTCTGTTTTGCTTTTACAAAATATATACAAATAATAGTAATCTACATATCACTTCCTTTTTTTCCTTTAGTCGATCTGAACGCAATCGACAAATTCTTATTCCAAAATGAACATCTATGTTGGAAAGATCTTTTCATGTTCGTATTGCACGAATTTTTAATTGTCTACCAGATTTTCTTAAAAACTTTACCTATTCATATGAAGCTTTTAAATCCAAAACTTTGATTTTACTTCAAAACAATAATTTATAATTATACAATTATTTTATTATACTTTACGCAATTGTTATTTTAAAATTTTTTGCTCTTTTCATTCTTTATATATTATCGATTTTATTATATAGTTTAATATTTAATATTTTTTATGTTTTATACTTTATTTATTGATTAGTTATATAGTACATTTTTACATTATAGTAGAATTTTTTGTTAACTTTATATATGGCCCTTTGGGCTCAGTTAAATGTAAATAAATAAAATATTCGTATTCAAAAAAAAAAAAAAAAGTCTACCGAGAAGAGGTATTAGTTTCATAACGAACATTTTTAACGCTTGCCTTAAACTATGCTATTTCCCTAGCGAATGGAAGATTTCAAAAACAATTGCTATACTAAAACCAAACAAGCCAGCAAATTCTCCACAGTCATATAGACCTATTCTACTTCCGTCTATAAGCAAAATTTTCGAAAAAATTATTAAAGAAAAAGTAGTAAACTTCGTAGAAACTAACGAAATTCTACCCAATTATCAATTTGGATTTAGAACTCAACACAACACAACTCATCCTCTTCTTAAAATCAGAAAATCTGTAAAAAGTAATTTTGAAAAAGGAAATTCAACAGGAATGATCCTTCTTGATATCAAATCCGCTTTCGACTCCGTCTGGCACAACGGTCTGGTTTATAAATTAATTAAATTTAATTTCCCAATTGAAATAATAAAAATCATCCAAGATTTTTTAACTGGAAGATCGTTTAATGTTTTTATTGGAAAAAGCAAATCCCGAGATGTTATAGTCAGAGCAGGATGTCCTCAAGGAGCTTGTCTTTCGCCACTTTTATATAATATCTACACTGCAGATATTCCAAATTTTCGTTTTTGCCGACGACACGGCAATTCTAAGCACAGATTTATATTCCGTTAATATCATAAACAACTTGGAGGCTGCAATAGTTGATATTAATAACACTCTGATACAGTGAAAAAACACTCGGAACGAAACCAAGCTCAACCAGTAGAACTCGGTTAGAAGATCATTTTACCATTTTTAAAATTTTCGATATACCCTCAAAATCGAAAGTTATCGATAAAAAACTATTTTTTTTGGACTTAGCGGAGAAATTAAGGCTTAACTGAGTCATTTTTACATTGATTTTAAATTTTAAAATGTGTTTTGACAGAAAACAAAATAGGCTTTCACTTCGTAAAGACCTTTTTTTAACATGACCAATTTATCATAAAAATATTTTCCGCTGAAGTTAAAATTTTATTTTTTTTTTCGATTTTTTCAACTTCGGAAGCTTTTTTTTCGTAAAATTTATCAGAAACCTAATATATTTTGACCTAAAAAAAATCATGGTTACCATTTTGTTAAACAAGAGTACTTTAATTAAAATCGGAAACATATTAACAGAGATATAACAATTTTAGTAAAAAAGGTGAAATCAGTATTATTTGTATATTAGAAAATTTTCTATACAATACTACGTTAGAGTGTTTTTTCAACTTTTTTCGAAAGTAGAGAAATGGCGATCGGATTATTATGGCATTCGGTGAGAAACTTCAAATAACAAAATTTACGCCAAATCGGACTACGTTATCACGTGGCGCCCAGGCCATGAAGTTGAAAATTGCGTTTATAAGAAAAAATATGGCCAATTTTTTAGTTCTTGCAAAATTTAACTTTTTTAGTAAACATTTTAACAAAGTGTAAATATTAATTCATAATGTAGACTCAATTAGCTTTCTATGTACGTAAGTACATAGTCAGATTTTGTCAAAAAGTTAAGCTTATAGGTCAAAATTTGCAAAAACCGAAAAATTGCACATTTTTCTGGCCGGCACTCCTTGAAATTCGAAAAAAGTGACTTAAGAAGTTAACTAAAAATGCTTCTTTTGTCTTTTACGGCTATATAGACTGTCACTCGTTTCACGTTTGAGTGACCAGCAGTAATTTGCTAGCATTTTTATTGGGATTTTCCCCTGGTAGCGTTTTTCAATAGTTAAAATTTCTTGGTGGAATCTTTCACCTTGCTCATCACTGAGTTTTCCAAGATTTTCTGGAAAAAAATCCAAATGGGCGTGCAGAAAATTAATTTTTATTGACATCCGGCACTCCATTTCAGCATAAGATTCAAGGAATTCATTTACCACCTGAATATAATCTTCACTTCTATGGTTCCCCAAGAAATTCTTACATAGTGAAATAAAACTTTCCCACGCCCTTTTTTCTACAGCATTTAATTTGCTCGCAAAGATCTCATCCCGCATGATTTTTGGAATTTGCGGTCCAATAAAAATACCTATTTGAAAGCTGTATTACCGATCTCAACTAAAAACCGTTGGGCTTCGCAATACCAGAAAAGGGTTTGGTCGTGAAAGTTGGGATGATTTCAAGACAGTCAAACCGAGAACGGCAATAGAGGCATAAATAGAGCTTGGACATTATGTCGTAATTCTTTGTTTCCATCCTTTTTTAACTTCATTCATAAGTGCGTATAAATATAAGTACTTATACGTATATAGTACGTTAATTAAACTGGCCCTTTTACAAAAAAAACTTATATTTTTTTAATTCGCTGTTAATTTAAATTTAAATAATCTAGGTTCACAAAATATTTAATGCACTTTTCAAGTAAATATAAAAAAGTTTGGCATTCCTAACAAAATACTGCGGAAAACGGCGTCCCAATGTGAAAAAATCGAAAAAAAAAAAATAAAAATTTAAATTTGTTTGATAATATTTTTGTGATAATTTGATGAATTAAAAAATCTTTTTTAACAAAAAGAAAGCCTGATGTCTTGTCTGTCTCAAACCGTGTTAAAATTTCAAATCGATAAGCAAATGACTTAGCTAGGCCTATTTTTGTTCGAGAAGACCAAAAAAATCGTTTTTTATCGATAACTTTCGATTTTGAGAGTATATCGAAATTTCTAAAAATGACAAACTGATACACTCAATAAGGCCTATCGTTTGATATAGGTTTCCTTGAAAGTGTATTTCTTTTTCCTCAAAATGTATCAGTGTGTAATTATTTCACAAAATGGAAAATATTGATTAACGCTGAAAAAACGAAAACCATTTATTTTACGAGGAAGCGAAACCCCAGTTTTACACCACAAAATCCTATACATTTCAACAATAATGACATACAATGGCAAGACAGTGTAAAGTATCTAGGCGTAATTCTGGACCAAAAACCAAATTTCAAAGATCATGTACCATACATAATAAATAAAGTCAACAAAACAACGCAAATTTTATATCCTTTCATTAACAGAAAATCTGATTTATCAATAGATAATAAAAAAATATAATAAAATCTATTTTCCACCCGGTAATGTTTTACTGTACCCCTGTCTGGTACTCGGCAGCAGTTTGCCACAAGAAGAAATTACAAGTGGCTCAAAATAAATTGTTAAAAATGATTTTTAAGCTCCCCTGGCATTATTCAACACAAAGGCTTCATACTCTTGCTGATTTTCCTACAATAAATGTTAAACTAAAAAATTGAACTGAAAATTTCAAAAACATATGTGAAAATTCACATTATCATCATCTAAATGAACTTATCAATTGATAGGAGTTTTTTTTAATCTTAGTTCTTCCTTTTTATCTTAACCTAAAAAATGTCTCAAAAAGGGTTTTTCTTCTTATTTTTCCTACAAACTCAATATTAATAAAAAATCACTTTTATATTACAACTTATCAAAATGTTAAAGTAGAAAAGAATGTTATATTTCTAACCTCTTAAACAACTAAAACAAATGTAAACACAAATAATATTCAAAAAAAAAAAAAAAAAACAAATAAATAAATAAAGTTCAGATTTAAAAAAAAGTTTGATAGAAATTGAATAATACACAAGAAGAATTTAAAAAATTAAAGAAAAGATTAAACCTAAATAATGAGGAGTTAAAAAGGAAACTATGTACTTTCTAAGTTCATTATTTATTCTCAATATATTGTTTATTTAATTTTATTTTATTTATTTGTATTTAAAACGTTTTTGTTTTCCCATGATCAGCTGTATTCTGTTGACATTTTTATAGTAGGGCGTTTCAAAATAAATAAAAATGAGTAATCTGTTACAATACGACTCTCTTACAAAAAATGAGAGGAGTAGGCGAAAAGTTTCCACGATACCATTGAGTTTTAAATACGACATTTGCCCTTACGCGAAACGAAGGTTTTCTGCTCTTTTGTTAATAAAGTCGAGCATGACAGGATCCAGAAAATGATATCCGATGTACACTGTCAATAATAGTTCCAAATATTAAAGAACTGGTGAAGCAGAAAATATGTCGAAATTATTAATTAAATGACAATCTCAATATACCCCCCATTCTTTTTGATGGTGGGTATAAAAAAGGGATGTTATATACAATATATTATATAAGAATTATAGCAAAATGTTGACCGATTGTTATAAAGCTTATTCTTGCAAAATTTGGTGGCCATAGCTGTCATAGTTTCTAATTTAATAGTTTTTATCTGGCCTTTGCTATATTTTTTTTTTGGTTTCCGGGAGTGTTTTTTATATGAAAGCTATAGTCAAATATGGAGCGATTCCTATAAAATTTGATATACTGACCAAAAGTTGCATAAAACTTCTCTATTCTAAATTTAATCATCATAGCTATTACAATTGTATTCAATTTATCAGCATTAATGTGTTTCCCGGGGCGGGGTTATATGGCAGCTCTAACTAAATTTGAACCGATTTTGTCCATTTTCAATGCACAACTTTTTCAAGATATCGAAAATATTTTGGTTAAATTTTGTCCCTCTACCTCTTTTCGTTATGGTCGAATGTTGACCGATTGTACAAAAATTTTGCACACTGGATGGCATTGACATAAGACTTCCTTGTGCTAAATTTAGTGGCCAAAGCTTTTACAGTTTATTATTTATTGGCATGTAAGTGTATTTTAGGTAAGTTTTTTGTATGGGACCTATAATTATATGTGAACCGATTTCTTCTATGTATCAAATCTTATCGTCATAGCTGTTATAATTTGTCATTTGTTAGCAAATAAGCGATTAGCCTAGACGAGGTTATATGGGAGCTATGTTCAAATGTAAACCGATTTTGCCTGATTTCAATACAAAAATTTTCCAAGAAATGAAGAATATTTATGCTAAATTTCAGTGACCTATATCCTTTCGCTAAGGTTTTATTATGCCGACAACAGACAGACAGATGGACATCGCTCAATCGTCTTAGAATTTCATAAGGATTCAGAATATACTTCAATTTTAGTTTTTGAGCTAATATTCTCTTTGATGGTGGGTATAGAAAATCGTCTGTAAACCACTTGCACACTGACTTATATTCTTTATTAATTAAGTGGATTTTATGTGGAATTAAAGCCGTTTCAGTAAGATATGGTTATATGTGAAACGATTTATTTGCAATATGCTGCATAATGATCATGTAAAACTTCAAATGTAAACCGATTTTGTGTTGGTATTGCAACATTTTTCAAGAAAAGTGCAATTTTTAAGAAGAGGTGGATAGTTAGCTATCTAAGTAATAGTCAATCGTTTGTAAAGTTTAGAGACCAAGGTACCAGGTGTCATTTTTAGAAACTCCTATTTAACTTATACCTTCTAAACACCCAGATCTACCGCAAGGTGTTGAAGTGTTATCATATGAGTTTACAACTTAGCGTCGAGCACGATAGTGTATTAATTCCGACCGTATATTACAATGTAGACACAAGGTCTTTAAATCACTAGCCGGCATTACTTAGAAAATATCCAATATTGCCAAAATGCAATGTTGAAAAGGCTGGCTAATGGATAAGACAGCGTCGAAGAGCATTGCTTTAAGACCAATGCCTGTAAAATAAATTTTGCTTATAACTAATGTTCTAAAATGCATAACAATGTAAGTGATGTTGTCGTATCGCCAGTCTAAAGGAATATTTGACATGTTGCTTGTGCGTATATTTACGGTTATATTATATTCTACTAATATATTTAACTTACCAATCCAACTAGTTTGCTCGAGTCCACAATCAGTGAACGATTACCTTTGCCAGTCTGAACGTGCCAGGTGTCATCATTGTTCGAGTTTCCGGACTGACTATGACTACCGCCACCAATTCCACCCTGTTGGCGTTTAAGGCTACCAGAATCTCCCCGTTGACTGTGACTACCTCCGTAATTTCCTGAACGGCCGTCATTTCGACCACCACGGTCTTCACGTTTACTTGAGCCACCTCCTCCACCAGACACGGAGTTCATATAGTGATAAGGATTGCTTAATTGTTCATTATTAGCCTCCTTTTCAATTTGTTCCATGGTTTTGGGAGCTTCATTGCGTGTTGATTGCCAGTTCTTTTTACGCAAATCAATAACATCTTGCAGCATAAATCGCACGCGTGATGATATTTTAGAGTTTTCATTTTTCGAAGCAATAGTTTGCATACGACTTATAACCATTTCAAGAGTGTATTTAACTTTATTATCTTTTGACATGTATGTTTGTTCAAATTTCTGACCAACAGTAGTCAAGAGTTTGCATAAACATTCTAGCATATCCTCATTATTTGGATCCTTCAATAATGCTTCGATGCAGGTGTTTATAATTTTGCCGGTAAGTATTGAAATTTTAAAAAGTTCACCAATAAAACGCACTGTACCACCAGAACGGCGACGAATTTTTCGTTCTTCCTCGTCAAGTAAAGCTTCAAGTTCAACCTTTTCATTTGGATCTTTGCAGTTACTAATCTTGTCTCTTATCGGTTGTAACTTTTCTTCTTTAGCACTGCTTTTTGTAACATTCTCAGTGAATTCTCGCTCCGTTTTATCTAATAGGGCATTTCTAAAATAAGCGAGATTAGTTTTAGTTCCACTTTCCATGCGTTCATCACGCGCTTTTACTTCGTTTATTAGGCGGTTACATAAACTAGCATATGATACGGAAAAGTTTGGCTCATCAATGGCTTTTTCAAAAACTAAAATCATAACAGCTTCCATTTTCTCCATGGTATCTATTTTAAGTTTTATAATTTCGTCCATAAGTGGTTCAAACTTTTCAGGTGTAAGTTTGTTCAAGATACCGCGAACACGTCGTAACAATTCATCCTTTTCACGTTGAGCCTTTTGATCTGGATCAGATTGACCGTCAGCACCTTTAACTAATACTCTGGGACGCCAAGCATTATCAGCTTCATTTAATTTAACATCTTGATTCAAGGATAAATTTAAATGAATAATTGGTTTACCGCTATTTCGATTGTGAAGGCCGCCATCGGCACCACGACCAGACATTGAGCTCTGTTTCATATAGTTATTTTGGTAGTTTCCATCACCACTACTGCTACCTCGGGCGCCGCCAAAGCCACCAACCATAGATTGTACTTTTTTATTGCCGCGAGATGCAAAAGCAGGCATTAATAAATTGTTATTCGAAAATATCAATGCGTTCTTAACTTCAGGCTGAATACGAGAGGCTTTGGCTTCACGTAGCTGCATAAGTTGGTCACGATTGTACTGTTTTTTGCCGCTTGGATTAGATGGTGACCATTGACCTTCATTGTAGACTATCAATGTTTCAAAGGATTGCTTGCCAATGTCGGCGGCAGTTTCGGTGGTAGTATTTCTGTTGCTTTCGTCTTTTCTAAAACCGCTACTGCTTTCTTTGTTATCATTTTCGTTACCAGATTCAATTTTCGTTCTGTCATTTTCATTAGTTGTCGAAGTATTTTCCGTCTTTTGCTCATTTTCCAATTCATCTGTTTGTAAGACATTTGATTTATCTGTTTCATCCTGAGTTTTTTCGTCGTTCGCCGTTGATGTCTTATTAATAGTGTTACATCCCTCATCAGTGGTTCTAGTTTCATTTCCTGTTTTTGTGTTTTCAGCAACATTATCATTCTTTTTATCCAGTGTCTCAGTAAGATTGTTATTATTACTATTTGTTAAAAAAGCAGAAGATTTATTTACGTTATTGATATTACTGCTGTCATTGTTATTAACAACATCATTGTTTTTATTAATGTTGTCCGTTGTTGGTTCAGTTAATTTTGTTATACTATTTCCATTTGTTGTATTTGTTGATGTAAATTGGGTTGGTTCTTGCTTCTGCTCATGAACTTGCTCATTACTATTAACAATATTTATTTGCTTTTGTTGAGGTAATGTTAAAGTTTCCTTTTCTCCTAGTTGCATAGTTTTTATCGATTCAGTAATATTAAAAATAGTAGATTTTTCTTTTTCGATAGCACCAAAATATTTGTCTGTACAAGTCTCCTCTTTGTTCTCGTTATGTTTAGTAATTGTTGTATTAATATCACTTGATGTTTTTAAAGATGATGACGACGGCGACTCTTGATTTTTATCTTCTAATTGTTCCTGTTGTGGCACTTGTTGGTTAATATAATTAGTTGGAAGCGTTTCTTGAACACAATTGGAGTTTGCGGCAATAGTTGTAGATACGTCAGTTACATGCTTTATATTTTCCTCCTTTTTGCCTGAAATGGAAAAAAAATATTATTTAATATAATAAAAAATTATTAAATTTTATTGCTTATAAAACTGTCCTAAAAAATGAATGATCCGTAGATTATTTTTTTATCTTTTTTTATTCCTATTTTCATCCATACATGATCAAAAAAGTAAATCCGCTTTCATATTAGAGTTAACAAAAATTTTAATTTTTATATATTCCAGAGCACCGTGTAAAATGCATTTAAGTTACAAAAGTCTTAATTATTTACATCAGAGAAGCGCAATGGATCAATAATAAGCCACTTATAATAATTCATTAATTTTAGAGTTTAAGTGACTACACGTCATTTTAAAAAAACTATCCAGAGTTACTCATACTTACTACGACGTTGATTTACAAATACAGCTAGAAACAAGTATGAGTCTCAAATTGATTCGAAACTCACACAACTCAAAATATGAAAAAAAATACTTAGAGTACTATGGATCATCCAGATCATCCACACAAGAAGAAAACAAAATATTCAAAAATGAAATGTAAACCAGAGAGTAAAAAAATCAATTCTCTTCTCTCTTTGCTATTTACACGTCTTTGTATATACATACAAACGTATGCCTGTATATACAAAACGACGAAATTAGTATTTCGGTTTCCATTTTTTTATGCTTGTTTCAAATACGATCGTCTTTAGGATGTATTCATGTTGGAGAGTTATTTATACTTGTTTTGCATAGGCTGTATAAATGAAGTAGAGCAGAGTCAGAATCAAAAACGTCATAAGTGCTACTGAATATAAATATAAATAAAATTTCCGTCTTTGGATGTGAATGGATATAAGTATAAATGGATATGAGTATGAATGGGTATGAATACAAGAAATGAATCATGATTCAACTCTACTCATTTTTCGGATACTCATTGCGCTTCTCTGATTTACATACAAAGATGATGTACTCGGCAAAAGAAAAAAATTGATACATACCACCCCATTGCATTTTTTGTTGTGGTCATTAAAATAGGCAACTTTTTGTCCATCGTTTAAGGTATTTCTTCACGTTTAGTCACTGGGGGCTAAATCTAAAAAAATAAGTCGGAGAGAATGCAATTCGTAGCTCAACTTATATATTTTTGCCATGATAACTACACAAGAGTTGACCCTTGCTTTTTTAGATTTAAAATACTTAAAACAACATTCGAAAAAATAATTTAGGCAGAGGAATAACTTTGGAGACTACTAATATATACATATTTAAATATAAAATTGAAAAAGAAAAGAGAAACCATACTCATGATGGACTGGACTTCATAAATTATATATCATATTATAGGAAATCCTCCCGCGAAGTACTCTAAAATTTCATTAAATCGGGCTATAAGCACCTGAAATGTCGCCAAAACACTACATTTGATGTTCCCCAAATTGCTCATTTGCTTAAAAAATACAATTAAAAAATAAGAAAAACCATTTTACTGGACAATGGACCACATATATTATATAACAGACTTTAGGAAATTCTTCCGCGAAGTACGCTATTGAATTTCATAAATATTGGTCAATAAACACCTAAGATATGGTTAAAATAGTAAAATTGATGTATTGCAAATTGCCAAATACACAATTTTTGAGAAAACTTTATTTGTTTTTTTTTTGCAATTGCTCAGGTGTTTATGACTGATTTTAATGAAATTTAATATTGTGTATTGAAATAGTACCTCCTAAAACTTGATATATAATTCATGTCAGTGTATTTCCGAGGACCTTCATAAACCCGATTTCAGCTGACGCGAGATACTTTATACTCGTATATCATAAATAACTTGTCTGACTTTTGAACATTGCAAACGAAGTATGTTTATGTATGACGGGTCTGTATAATTCCATATCAGAATTTAGGAAACCTTCCTACCCAGCACGCTATTAAATTTGATAAAAATCGGTTCACAAACACCTGGAATATCTCAAAACCCTACAATCGATGTACTACAAATTGGCGAATTTTTAATTTATCTTTTACTTTTTGTTATTTTGGCGATATTTCAGGTACTTATGGACCGATTTGGGTTAAATTTAGCAGCGTGCCGTGAAGAAATTTTCTCAAATGCGATATAAAATTCAAAATATTTACGAAACAGTGAATCTGTTGTTTTAGTGATATCTCCGGTGTTTATTTTAATTCAAAAACATGATATATAATTTCTTATCAGTACTCCCTCCCTCCACAAACGGGATATCAGATGCATATGACACGAATTTATATATCAAATTGTAGGTAATCTTGTCAGAACTTACATTAAATACATCTCAGTACAGTTCTGATATAACACCATTACAATAAAGATATCGCCAAGAGAGCAGAATCAAGATAACATTTTTTAATAAAATACAACCTAATATCTTTTTAAAAATATATTTTGCACATACATCTCAACCTAATAGTTGTTTAAGGAATATGTTCGTAGAATATATGCAGTTACGAGCCTATTCTGAAATGGTTTGATAAAAGACAACTTTCAAATATTGTTCATGAAGAACCCATCGAAATCGGTCTACTTACTTGGGATATGAATTGGTTAACCAAAATTAAATATAAACTTTTAAAATATAATTTGGATACCAAGGCCAGAATAATACTTCTCAAATATTATCGCTTTATACATTAAACACATAGACAACAGCAGTCTACGGGCTACAACCTGTCAACAGTAGAATACACGCTTTCAAATAGGAACAAATTTTTTAGAGTCGACCCAGCTACACGACTATCGACCATCGTTGTAGATGTAGCCAAAATTAAACAAATTTATATTTTTGTTGGCGGCAATAACGCATTAAGTGGTGTCAACACCATAGAGTATTAAAAGAAATGTGCGATTTACATTCAAAGCAAATCCATATTTACCATAAAATCGAAAATTCGATTGTGTACATAACTTTAAAAACACCATTGGTGAAGGGTATCTAAGATTCGGCTATACTCTTCGGTAACACTCTTACATGTTTTACAGTTATATATTGTATTATATTGTTGTATATTTTGCTTCTTTTGAAACTCAAAAATCAAAATTTTAATAACATTTCTCTCTTTTTTATTTTTTTTTCCATAGTTATATCCTAAATGTTAAACAAGCACCTAGGAAATAAAAAAGCCACCAAAATGAATTTTACACATAATTTTGCCCAAAGTGATATGTTTATTAAGGTTAAAAATTGATTTTGATTTGAATCTTACAGCAATCGAATCACTTACTAACTGCACCGTAATTTAACAAATTACCCACCTAATAAAATAAGGAATTCTCACAAAACGCATGCGTATCACCTATGCACAGAAAAAACACCGTGAAAAGCATAAGCTAATGAGAAGGGAAATCCCAAGTTTGTTCTTTCAATAATAACACACACACAATACACATACATACGTATCGCCTACGCATAAAAAAACACAAAGTAAAACAAACTGCAACGACATCAAAACCTATTGTTCTTAAATTCTAAAAAATAAAACGTTAATTTTAATTTATAGTTTATCAAATTCAATAATGAATATTAAATTTTGCACCGTTTACTGCACTATTTACCCTATTTGGACCGGGGCCTATTCCACGAAACAACTTTTCCATTTGAACTATCAAATTGTATTTTTTGGCAAAGTGATAACTTTTCTGTTCCACAAAATTCTTTGCAAATCTCTCTTAGTACCAATAACAATTTTGTTCTCTTTGTAAAGTTTTTGCGCGCTCTTGCGCTCTTGTGAAAAGTGTTCCACAAAGCATTTAACCTACTTTGCATTTGCGTGTTATCACTTTGCGTTAAAGATTAATTGTTAAAATGAGCCGCAAGATAAAAATGAAAAAAAAACTTGCAGTGCTCTCGCATGATTTATATTGATAAGGGTATCGTTCCCTTCTTCAGCATTTTCTAGATTTAATTCATCGATTTTACCGTCAGTGTCTTTAGTGCACGGCATGTTTTCACTAATTCTTCCAATGCTACAGGCAATATTGTGTAAGAAGGCACAAACAATAACTACCTTTCCTGCAAACTCAGGTCAGGATATCAGGATTTCGGCATAATGGTGGTATCAACCAATTTTTCAATCCGCAACCACTATCACCCAAAACAACAGAATCCGGAAATGGTCTCCATCCATTTTCAAATCTTTGGCTTATAGCCGAATTCCGTGAAACTCTTGAATCATGAACACTACCCGGCCAACTTGCATTTAAACCGTAAAATGTGAAGTCTGGCCCGCATATCATCATTACATTTAATAAGTGGTTACCATGCCGGTCCACATATGCTTCCTCGTGTAATGAAGGCGCATCAATTTTAGCGATTGTGTCATCCACACAACCACATACACAGAGGAATCCACCCATCTCAAAAAACTTTTCAGCAATACCACTAACGTCATCGTGCTACCGCACTGTGTTTTTAAATAAAACGTCTGTTAAAATGTCGACAACCTTACGGATGATTCTGCAAACCGTTGATTTTGCAACACCATGCATAGCTGAAACTCCATGGTACTGGCAACCATTTCCAAGCCAATGCAGGCACAGTAGCAGTTGATTTTCAGCAGATAACGCATGGCCGTTTTGTGTTTTGTGCTCTAATTTTCCTTTAATTTTACTTAAAATAAAATCAACATGGATTTTATTTAATCTAAACCACTCTTTAAAATTAAAGTTCCCAAAAAATTAATTCTGTCTCTTTAATTTCTTTTTATAACCACTTCTTCACGATCGTCGATCAAAAACTCACGTCTTAACATTTTGAAAGTTTCACTAGTTATAACAATATGAATTTGCAAAGAGATCGTTTACCTTGCAAATCTTTGATAAATTTATCGAAATTTGCTTTGCAAATATATAATTTACAGTTTTTGTGGAACGAAAAAGCATAATTATTTGCAAGGTCTTTGCAAATTACATTTTTCAATTTTAGCTTTGCACTTTGCAAAAGAGGACGTAAAGAACAGAAATTGCAAAGAGAATAAAAAAATTGCGAAGAGTTTGCAGTTTTAACTTATCACTTATCAAATTTTATATTTCTGAGGAACATAAAGTTTTGCTAATTGTCGAAAAATTTGATAAGTGCAAAGTGAAAAGTTGATAAGTTGTTTCGTGGAAAAGGGCCCAGGTTTTGATACAAGTCATACCTTAATGGAAAGTTCTATATAATTTCAAAATTTCATCAAAATCGGTCTAACCGTTTAGGAGTTAACCTCTTTTAAACATAAATTGTTTGAAATTAATAACTTTATTTTTTAAGGTCAGTATTTATACAGCTTAGTTGAAGTTAAGCGAAATCGTTACATGATGAAAAAAAAATATGTACACAAGAATATGTATACATAAATCATTTTGATCAATGCATTATTGATTTAAAAAACTTAAACGTACATAACATTGACAAAAACCCGAATTTTTTAAAACGGACTAAACATATTTAAGCGCCCTCGCTTATGTAATGCAATTAGCGCTTTAACTCAATTCTCTCTTATGTCGACTTAAGCTACTCTTCCATATTGTCACAGATATATAGATTTCAATAAAATTAAACCTCTTTCAATGGAAAAACAAATTTGTATATACAGCTGCGGTATAAATAATAGCAGCACAGCCCAAATTATTATTTAGACGTTAAAAAAATTACTCAGATATTTAAAAAATATATATTTTTATTACTTTTATTTGGTATTTTTAAATTTTACATTTAAACTTAAAAAACAACTTAAGGTTGAGAGATCAGAAACTTAAAACTATTAATTTAAAATGATTTGATTTGTACTTTTTTAAAACAGCTTCACAGCGTTTTTGGCATCTCTCGTTTGGTATTTGCTTCCAGAATTCTTCCACAGTTCTCCAAAGCTCACTATTATTTGTTGGTTTTGCTTCCGACACTGCTTTTTTAACGTCACACCACAAATTCTCAATCGGGTTGAGATCAGGCGAGTGTTCAGGCCACTCCATAACAGTTATTCCATTTTGTTAAAAGAAGTTTTGGCAAGTCTGCTAGTGTGCTTTGGATCATTGTCCTGTCGGAAGATCCATCTGAGGGGCATTTCGTACTCGGCGTAAAGAAGCATGACATTTCAAGAATATCTACATACTGGGGGGCATCCATGATATTTCTTATCCAATATATCCGCCCAACACAATAATATGAAAAACATGCAAATGTCATTATACTTGTGGCTCCATGTTTAACGGTTTTAACTGTAAATCGCGGGTCATATTCCTTGTTTGGAGTTCTTCGTACGTATTGTCGTACGTATTGTTTGGACTCATCCGAACATAATATGTGCAACTTTGCAAATTCCAATCTTTTTTGATATGTATTTTTTTTAAATTGGTACAGCCTTCAGGACTTTTTGCCTTCAAATTTTGGTCACGTAGGATCTTACGTACACTTTCGACACTTAGGCTTGGGCACACGTTATCCTTAATTTCTACAGCTGACGCTAAAGGAGCTTTGCACTTCTTTTAACAGCAGGAGTTACTAACGGCTTTCTTCCAAGTGTTTCTGCAAATAATATGGCGTTTGTAATCATTTTCGCGGAGCACCCCAAAATATTTTGAATTTCTCGGTAGTTTTTTTCCTTCAGATATCATATTACGTTTTTCCTCTGTACAATGTTTTGCCCGCCCCACTGTTTAAAAAATCACCATTAATATATTTTAATATTAATAGATTTTAAGTTTTCTTACTTTTCGAAAAAAAAAATAAATAATTAAATAACTTTACTAAAATTTGTTAATTATACGCTTTTATAAAAAACTGCTATTATTTGTACTGCTTCCAAAACCGAACTGAAGAGAAAACGTAAAAATTTTAAAGAAGAAATAAAGAATTAATAAAATTTACAGTTATATTTTTGTTATTGCATCTTTAAAGCAAAAAAACAAAACGCAATGGAATTCTGAAAAGCATAGGACGTGCTGCTATTATTTTAACCGCAACTGTATTTGCATGTGTATATATTTTTAACATTTTAATAAATCCATTTTTAAATAGCTCCCGTAAAACAAATATCTTTTGTTTTGTATCTAGTTCTGCATTAAGCTAAACTTTAAACTGCTCTGCCCACTTCTGCCTATAAGGCCTTATATGTCAAAATATTATCTAATATGTTTTACATATTCAGTAAAAATTTCATTAGCATACTATTTAGCTTTAAAATCTTGGTAATACTAATGGCAGGTTATTTTAATTTTAACTCATGTGATTTCTGAGGCGAACGTTTTTAAGGCAGATGGATTCAGTTGTAAATTTCAGTTGAACTTCTGAGTAAATGAGAATTTCTTTGCCAAAATTATTTCAAACGAAAGGGGATATATTTATTAATGAGAGATTAATATCTGAGCCAAAAGTAAGGACCTTTTTCACACAGTACAATATCAACCAATTATTTAATTGCATGTTTTTTTAGCGTTTAACTTATCCACCAAAAGCTGCCCAAAGGAAAAATTGTACTCTGCCTAAACGGAAATATCATCTTCAACCTTATGGCCGTTTCGACAGCTCTTTTAGTACTTAATTTTTAGAAGAAATAGCTCTTAGCATAAACTACCTTGGTTTGTCCCCGACACACAGACTTCTTACATCCGCATTAACGTTTGGAAGCAGTTCCTCCTCGCAAGGTTTTATGATTAAGGTATTAAAAATAGGATATGATGCTAAACTTTACCACACAGTTTTTGTATTCCGTAAAATCTTCTAGTTTAGTTTCTGTTCAATTCCATTTTAGTTCAGTGCTAGTTCATTTCTAGGTACTTTTTGTTCTAAAAGGAACTTTTTATTCTAAGAAGTACTTTTTATTCTAAAAAGTTCTTTTTATTCTAAAAGGTACTTTTTGTTCTAAAAGGTTCTTTTTATTCTAAAAGGTTCTTTTTATTCTAAAAGGTACTTTTTATTCTAAAAGGTAATTTTTATTCTATAAAGGTACTTTTTATTCTAAAAGGTAATTTTTACTCTAAAAGGTACTTTTTATTCTAAAATATACTTTTTATTCCAAAAGCTACTTTTTATTCTAAAAGGTACTTTTTATTCCAAAAGGTACTTTTTATACTAAAAGGTACTTTTTATTCTAAAAGGTACTTTTTATTCTAAAATGTACTTTTTATTCTAAAAGGTACTTTTTATTCTAAAAGGTACTTTTTATTCTAAAAGGTGATTTTTATTCTAAAAGGTACTTTTTATTCTAAAAGGTACTTTTTATTTTAAAAGGTACTTTTTATTCTAAAAGGTACTTTTTATTCTAAAAGGTACTTTTTATTCTAAAAGGTACTTTTTATTCTAAAAGGTACTTTTTATTCTAAAAGGTACTTTTTATTCTAAAAGGTACTTTTTATTCTAAAAGGTACTTTTTATTCTAAAAGGTACTTTTTATTTTTCTGAAATTTTGACAGTATGTTAAGGTAAACTAGGTCAGGTTTTTTTCGAAATCTCAAGTGAGCATGACCCCTCCCATATAAGTCAAATATTTAAAATGACAAATATAGATGACCGAACTGACATATTTTTCTGAAATTAAGACAGTAAGGTAATAAAAGTCAAGGTTTTTTTCTGAAATCTCAAGTGGATAGTTTTTCGCTTTTTGAATTTTTTTGAAAATGGACCAACCGTGCCCTTGGAATTGGAAAATGGGGATAAAATTTCATTTTCTTTAAAATTGCACATCTTTAGAACGGCTTTCTTTCTAAATGTTTTTTTTTAGTCCAAGTTATGATTATACATTAAGAAAAATTTATCATATTTAACAAATATGCAAATACATTAATAAAGGATTCAATTTAAAAAATTAATAAAAATATTTCTTATTTTTAAAGAAAGTGTTAACACAGTAATAAGTTAAACACTTTAAATCCCAACCCGGGCAACGCCGGGTAAAATCAGCTAGTAATAAAAAAAAGAAATATAAGCATTTAAAACTGTAAAACTTCAATTGCCCTGTGTATATGAAATATATTTAGTAAAATAGAGGCCGATTGTCACAAAATTTTATACACTAGCTGGTATTTATATAAAGCTTATTTATGCCAAATTTAGTGGCTATAGCTGTCATAGTTTATAATTCAATAGCTTTTATCTGGCATTTGTGACATTTTGTTTTTTTCCGGGAGTGGTTTTAATATGATATACTGACCAATAGCTGCATAAAACTTCACTGTTCTAAATTTAGTCGTCATAGCTTTTACAATTGTGTTCAATTTATCAGCACTATGTGATTCAATGAACCCCGCCCAGGGTTATATGGGAGCTCTAACTAAATGTGAACCGATTTCGCCCATTTTCAGTACACAACTTTTCCAATTTATCGAAAATATTTTTGTAAAATTTTGTCCCTCTAGCACTTTCGTCATTTGACGGACAGACGGACATAAACGCCCTATGTTTTTGGTACAGGTTTTTGTGTTTCCGTAAGTTTGTATGTGGGTTATGGTCAAATGGTGAGCGATTGTGACAAAATTTTGTACACTGGCTGCCATTGACATAAGACTTAATGGCCATAGCTAGTATTGTTTATCATTTTTTCGCATTTAAGTATACTTTAGGTGCAATTAACGATCATATAAAACATGCCTGTGCTAAATTTTATTATCATATCTGTTATAATTTGTCATTTACTAGCGAGAAATAGAAGAATATTTTTGCCAAATATCAGTGACCTATTTCCTTTCGTTTAGGCACTATCGTGCTGACAAAAGAGACACAGACGGACAGACTAACATCTCTCAATCGTCTTATAATTTCATAAGGATTCAGAATATACATAAATTTTTAGAGCCAATATTGAAGAAATTACAAACGGAATGACAATCTCAATATAAACCCCATTCTTTTTGATGGTGGGTGTAAAAAAATTACAGCAACTGCAAATTCCCGGTTGCTGAAATAACCTATAACTGGCATCTTGAATGGACTATTGTTGCCATCTACAATATGATTAATATATAACAAGGCAACTGAGGTTCTGTTCTCGATTCTGAGTTGTCATACGTAATGCCATTAAAGTTGAGTTGCAATACACAATCGAGTCATTAATTTTACCCTAAGAAAATTTCTGCAAAAACCAGCCAGTTTCCACCAACCCCGAGATATGTTCGAATTGACAACAAAAATAGAGAACACTCTTAAAAATTTGAGCTCAATCGGATAAGGGGAGAATGTGCCCATGACATTTTCTTGAAATTCTACAATTTTAAATCGTAGGTACGACGAAACAGTTCAAGATTTCGACACCATTTTTTTGAGTTGTATTTTCTTATTTGTACCCATCAAAAAGAATGGGGGAGATTGTCATTAAGTTTTTAATTCCCATAACAAAAAAATTGTTTGTGGGGACAAGCGACTCCTTGATGCGTTTCGATGGTTGATTAGGCCATCATCGTCAGGAGGATTATCCCTAATTCTAGGCAGAACGAAAACCACACTATATATCTTATATTCTTAAACGAGCAATAATTGTATGTATTTATATATATATATATATATATATATATATATATATATATATATATATATATATATATATATATATATATATATATATATATATATTTCAATAGCCATGGTCCCAAACATAGAATGGCTATCTCGAAAACGGCTCTAACGATTTTGATAAAATTTGGACAGTGGATGTATAGGTCGAAGAAGAAGGGACTTTTGGAACTTTTACCTCTAAGAGGGTAAAAACGGGTAAAAAGGGGAAAAATCGAAAACACTATATCTCCTAAAGTAATAGGTATAGAAACAAAATTAAAATTACGTTTTAAACAGCTATGAAAATAAGCGGACAGGTGTTTGGTACTTTTTTGAAACTATGTCCGATAGGGGGTAAAAAAGGGTGAAAATAGTTTTTTTGGTACCTTTTGAACCCACTCTTATATTTTAAACTAAAGAATATAGAAAGAAACTTGGTACTGCAATCAATAGATGTAAAAGAAACATGAAATATGTATTTGGTACTTTTTTGATTTTGTAGCCAAAATGGGTAAAAAAGGGATAAAATGATAACTTAACATCTCCAAAGTAATATGAATAGGAACATTATACTTTATGTTAAAGGCGTTTTAATAAAATGTACCGAATTCAATTGGCACCAAAAAAGTACCAAATATGCATATGTAACTTTTAGAAATTAGGGAATAAAAAGGGAGAAAAACAAGTAAGGAAGCGCTATAGTCGGTCAAGCCGACCATACGATACCCTTCACCACTAAGGTCAAAGGTGTTATTTTTCCTGTATAAAGACAAATATTTGCTAAATTTTGCCATCATACAAAAATTTTCTCAAAACTTATATATTCAACCTGTTTCCGTCATTTGCACTTATATGAGAGCTAGAGTCAAATGTGGACCGATTATCTCGAAATTTGGCAAGTTGACTACAGTTGTTACAAATTACGTATGCGAAAAATAAACTCGAAATTTTCATTATCTTTAGATTTACGAGCGTTTTAGTGATTTTTTGTCTCATTTAGTGCGTTTTTAAAGAAGAGTTTGTATGGGAGCTATGGTCAAATGTGGACCGATTTCAACGAAATTTGATACAGTGATTTAAGTTTACATAAGCAGTATCTGTTTTAAATTTCATGAAAAAATATTGATATTTGTGGCCAATATATCAATTCCGGGAAATGGGACCTATGGGAGGTACCATAAATAATGGACCGATTTTGACCAATTTCAATAGCCATGGTCCCATTGTCAAAAAAATTATCTATACCAAATTCCATCAAATTATCTTTAGAATTGCGACCTGTAGTTTGATTACAAGGTTTACATGGGGGTCCAGCCAGCCAGCCAGCCAGCCAGCCGGCCAGCCAGACGGACGGACGGACGGACATCGCTAAATCGACTCAGAAAGTGATTCTAAGCCTATTGGTATACTAAAAGGTGGGTCTAAGACAAATATTTCTATGCGTTACAAACATCAGCACAAACTTATAATACCCTTTCCACCTATGGTGGTGAAGGGTATAATTAGTATTATTTTAAACAAATGAATGTTTGTCTGTATGTATGTTCTTTATAGAATAGTAAACTGTGAATTTGATCATGTTATGCCCTTTAGCGAAGATGTTGCGGATAAGCCGGCGAAGGTTTTTAAGCTGATACGACTAATTTCCGACAGATGGCGCCACTGAAAATTACTAAAAATGAATTAAATCGTAAACTGTACATTTGATCATGCTATGATCTTTAGCAAAGTTGTAGCGCATGAGCTGGCGAAGGCTTTTAAGTTGCTATGAAGAAATTTCGACAGGTGGCGCCACTGAAATTTATTCAAAGTCAATTTAATTGTAAGCTGTACATTTAATCATGCTATAATCTTCAGTAAAGTTGTTATGGATAAGCCGAAGAAGATTTATGAATTGGAATGAGCAAAGTCCGACAGGTGGCGCCACAGAAAATTACTCAAAGTGATCATGTTATAATCATAAGCAAATTTGTTATGAATAAGCAGACAAAGTTTTCTGATATGTTATGAACAACTTCAGGTGGCGCCACTGCAAACTACTCAAAATGAATTAAATCGTAAACTGTGCATTCTATGAACTATGAATAATTTCCAAAATTATTCAAAATGAGTTAAACTGTAAACTATGCAAACTATGTGTTGGTCGGACAAAATAAATAAAATAATTCAAAATTAACTGAATATTTGTACAATGTCTTTCCTCTAAATTTATTTTAGCACTTTATAATATAAGATATATAAAAACTTTAAAATTTGCCTCAAAATGCTTATCATAAAGTTCCGAGCAAAGCTCGGTCAACCAGGTACTGTTATAGTTAAACTGTAAACTATGCAAACTATGTGTTGGTCGGACAAAATAAATAAAATAATTCAAAATTAACTGAATATTTGTACAATGTCTTTCCTCTAAATTTATTTTAGCACTTTATAATATAAGATATATAAAAACTTTAAAATTTGCCTCAAAATGCTTATCATAAAGTTCCGAGCAAAGCTCAGTCAACCAGGTACTGTTATATTAAGGGACACAATAAATACTGAGGGACAAAATATATACTTTTAGACAGATTGAAAACCTCGCATTATTACCAGTTTTACAAACACAATCATCAAATCAAAGGCAAAAGCTCTGATTATTGACTAGAAAAAAGTAAACGCAGAATGCTGTAAATAGGGAAGGAAAGTAAGCTCGTTGCATTCCACTGTTTTTAAAATAGGTAATAATGTGAGATTTTTGATTTCGAAAATTTACAATAAAGAAGTTTAATACAACACTTTATTAAAAGGTAAAATTTTACGGTCCACATTTGAACATATATTTCTTCTTCGGGAAACCAGATCAATACTTTTAAATAATAAATTACAACAGCTTTGATTATACAATTTAGTACAGATAAGTCGTATAATAGTATAAGTCAGCATATAACTTACTTACTTAATGTCCTATATTTACAACCTACTTGGTCTTCCCACCATATCTTTTATATAAAACCTACTGTCGCGAACATCACAGCAGATACTTAAATGCTAATAAATGAATAAATCTTAATAAATCTTGTTGAGACGATTATTGAGGATTTAAAAAAGATAAACGTAAGTATTATTCGGGTACTAATAGCTTCGGTACATCCACAATTTTCGGTCTGTCAAAGAATTTGGGTTATAATAAGAAAATATGTAATTGTTGGATTTTATTCAAATTTGAATATACCTCCCATTCAATTTCTGTTTTTACAAATGCCTTCGATGAGATCTATACTTGACATTCTACTGATCTGTACCTCATATTAGATCTACTGCCTAAAATAACTTAATATATATGAATCTCGTTCGTAAGATAAAAAAAAGTTTAACACATATATAAGAAATCTTCTGAATTTTCTGAAAATCATTATCCGGACCTTAATTGTATCATCGGTCGACCCCAATTTCGGTACTTCCCTGTTATATAAAAAAATTATAATTTAAATTAAAATCTGTTCCATTTGCAAATGAAAAAATCCCAATTGTTTTCTAAATGTTAAAAATGTTAATAGACTTTTTGACCAAGTTCCGACAAACCGTATAATATCATATTTTAGTTAGATACAACGGGATCAAATCCATGTAGTTTTGAATTTAATGCTCGTCATATGAGCCATTTTTAAGCCAAAGTTTTATTTTTTAATACAATTTCTTGTACATAAAATATTGTACCATTATAGTCTGTACCATTAACTTACTATAATGGTCTTACGTACCATTATAGTAAGTTAATTTTGTTTTTATATTCGGTACAAAATCAAGAAAGCCATTTCCCATCCCTGTATTTACAATGAAAGAAGAGAAATCACATATTTTGTTAAGTTATTCTATAAATATATATGTGTATATACATATATATATATATATACATAAATATCAAACAACATACAGACAGCAAACAGACGTGAACATTTTTATATATATATAGATCATCAAAAAACTATCAAACAGTCACCACACAATCGTCAAATAGTAATAAAATAACCGTGAAACAATCGCCAGTCAATCGTGAAACAATTATCAAACAATCATTAAAAATTATTGAACAGTCATCAGTCGATCTTCAAACAAACATCAAACAATCGTCAAAACATCATCAAACTACCGTTAAAAAATCGCCAGTTAATCGTGAAACAATCATCAAATAATAATAAAGAATCTTCAAACAATTCTCAAGTAATCGCCAGTCAAACTATTATCACACTTTAACATACTCTCAAAATTTGAGAAAAATCGATTCGCTCGATTTTTCTAGCCTACTTTAACTACCGATCACACCTTACCATACTTTCAGAAATATCGTTCCGCTAGTTTCGGCGCACATAAACATCCAACAACATACAGACAGACAAACAGACGCGAACATTTTTTTTATAGATATAGATTTGTTTTATAGCTATATGGGTATCATATGTACTGCTGTGATCATCTTTGGTATACTTTTTGCCATTAACGTATATTTGGTCTGAAACCGGGATAAAATTACATTTCCATGCAAGATAACGGCTCAAACCATATGGCTAAAGTAATTAAGGGATGGTTTGAAGTATATATATAAAACTGGTTGAAGCCCTATCGATCATCTTATTTTAAACATCTAATACCGTTTTACTGAGTAATATCGGGAGTTTTGGTCTCATAGTAACTCTTAATATTTGCTATGGTACATATCTAAAAAAACTAAAAGAGTTTTCCTTTGGACTCGTCCCTAAAAAATGGCAATTTGGTGACTTGTAATATCGTATATAGTAATATTGTCTACCTGTAGTACGATGAATTCGTATTTGGGTTTGCATTGCTATACATAATATTAGAGGTAATCTTGATTAAGTGTATTCCGTATTACTCGAATTGTCTTCTCTCATATTTTTATGTCCTTTCCATGGAGGTGATATTGATCGTGTCACATGCAAATATTGTCTTAAATATATGTATATTAGAGTGTATATGGGGAATTTTTTCCGTACGTCCGTCTGGCTGGACGGCTGGCTGGACCCCCATGTAAACAATGTAATTAAACTACAGATAAGATAATTTGATGATAATTTTTTTGATAGTGGGACCATAGCTATTGAAATTCGTCAAAATCGGTCCATTATTCACGGTACCTCCCATAGGTCCCACTTCCTAGAATTAATATTTTGACCACAAAAATGAATATTTGATTGAAATCGGTCTACATTTGACCATAGCTCCCATACAAACTCTTCTGTCAAAATGTACTAAATGAGACAAAAATCTGAAGATAATGAGAATTTTGAGTTTATTTTTAGCATACATAATTTTTGCAAAAACTGTCAAATTTGCCAAATGATCGGTCCACATTTGACCTTAGCTCTCATATAAGTCCAAATTACGGGAACAGATTAAAATGTTTGTATGAAACAAAATTTAGGAAATATTTGTCTTTACACAGGAAAAAGAGCATCTTTGACCTTAGTGGTGTAGGATGAAGGGCTTGACCGACTATAGCACTTCGACAAAACAACAAAATCTATTTGTCTGAAATTTTAGTGCTTTATCGATATCTAAGATGTTTATGATCCGATTTTAATGAAATTAAAAATCGTGATCTTACGGGGGAAAAGTTCCTAAATTCTTATGTATAATTTATGTAGGTCCGTGCTCCAGGAGCATGGGCTTTTTGTATTTGTTTAAAAAAAAAAATATTTACATACTTTCAGTGTGCGTACTGTTTGACACCGTGATTTCCGGGAGGATTTCCTAAAATCTGTTATATGTATATATATACCCTTCAAGAACACCACAGATCTGACAGTAGATACCATTAAAATTATACCGATCGACTCAGAATCAGCAGTAGAATCGATTAAACGACGTCCGCCTGTCTGTATGGCTGTCTGTCCGATAATCTGAAATCAAGATTTTGAAGCTCCTGTTTTGTCGATGTCTCCGATGTTTATAAACCGTTTTTTTATGAAATTAAATAGCGTTCTTCGCGCCTAATTCTGATACATAATTTATATACCCCTGTACTCAAGAAGCATGGTTTTTCTTGTTTGTATTTTTTTAACAACATTTCTAATTAGGCTTTTCGCATATTTTGACTATTTTTTAAGCATTTTGAACACATCTGGGGTTGGCCTCATTCAAGTTTCAATTTTGAAAAATAAGTGGCAGCCCAATGTATATACTTTATTTTACTTTTATATCATCCTACAATTTAGAAAAGATAAAGGTAATACAATCAGCCTTATTACAATTGTCGAAGTCATATCTTGGACTACGACAGTTAGTACTAGATTAATTAAATTTTGTTGATGATTTCATTAATCTATTACTAAATTTCGTAGCCGAAGATACGACTTGACGAGTCTTGGCGAATTTATTGCACAAAATGACTATGTGCATCTGAGTTTCATTTCTCAATCATTGCTTTCAAAATAATAGTTTCTATTTGATATATATATATTTTTCCGATATATATATATATGCATCCGATAGGTTTCTCTTCTCTTCAGTTATATTTATTACTTGAACTATGAAATAAATTAAACTAGGTTAGACCTTTTGGGTTTAAAAACATTTTGATTTTTCGAAGGTTACATTTTTGGGCATGTTAGATGAAACTTTTCTGTTATAAATATTATATTCCTAGATTTGGTCATATGTGGACTGAACCCGCCTAATTTCAATATCCTTTTTAATATAAATTAAGACTATATTAAGACTATACATTTTAACAGACAGGCTTAATTTTCGATAAATTTCACAAGTAGCCAGAATATGTATATATACCATTATTTTGGTGCTTACAAATTAAATTAAAGAAAAACGTCAATACATTTACCAAAATACTTGGGAACATTCTAGTCTGGTCAAATAATTTACACTCTTAAATGTATTATAATTTTCCACAAAAAAATGTCATAAAATCTAAAAGTTTAAAAAAATGTACCTTATTCAGAAAAGATAATGTAAGTGATAATACTATATACATATATTTAGAATGGAACAAAGCAAGTTAACAACATTCTATTTTCAAAATAACATATTTTTTATTCTGTGAAAAACGTAACATTCCTTATTTTATTTTCTGGAAAACATAATTAAATTAATTTTTACATTCTTGAAAAAAAAATATCATAGAAAGAAGAAATAAATGTATGCATTTCGGTGTTAGTTGATTGTACATATAGAAATACATGTGTATGGGTATATCTAAGAGTGTATCATATGAACACACTTTAGCCGGCATTTTCACTCAGTATCAACATATTTATTATGGTATTACAAAACAATTTCAAAACATGTGCTTACTGATTACGATACTCACATTAAACACAATATTAATATTAAAAAAAACAAAATTTGCAAAGATGTAATCTTGAAAACAATCCCTTTAGTTGAGCAGACAGAATATCAATTTAATTCCAGCATTTATAATACATATGAAGAATATCTTAACCTGTACTATGACAATATTTGCACATAACCTCAATATTCGCTGCAACAAGGTGCGTGTGTGTTGGTCTAGTTTTATATTCTAAGCAAATATAGATATATTAAAAACACTTTTTATTCGTACCATTTAAGTATATTTCAGCATTTATAGTAATTAATTTGGATACATGTCAATGTACAATACATGCAGCACGTACATATGTATGTAAATTCAACTTAAATAATCCATCTGGGGTATTACGTTCACTATACACTGGTTATAATAATTATATATGTACAAATATATTTATTTATATATGTATATATATATATATATATATCTTATTTAGTTGCAATTTTATCACAGATAGTTGAGTTTTTGGATGATTTTTGTTTTAATTTAATAAAAGTATTTAGTTTTGGTTACAAACAAATATGTATCAAAACGAGTAAACACTTAATTTATATAAATATTTTTTTGTTTGAAATTAATAAATAAAATATTTTGAATAAAATAATCTTGAGACACAATTTTTAATGTTTAACACATATAAATGATAACGCGTAATGGACCCGAACTTTGCACACGTTTTTGTTCTTCATTAATTTCCGAGACAACTTTATAAACAACAGAAGAATGTGCAGAAGTTATTTGTATGTGTATGCGTGGTCAAATCAATACGCGTTGCCAGATTATAACAAAGCGTTTAAATTGTTTTTTGGGGATTTTCACGATGTTATGTGATAATACAGTTAAAGAACAAATACAAATAAGAATATTTGAAATTACTAATAGGTAAATTTGGTAATATAAAAAAATCTACGACATTCTACATATCGCTCACTTACATGAATAGTGGCATAACTCAAAAAAGTTGTTTCGCGATAAATGCATTTTAAGTTTTTAATTAAATATCACGCTCTGTAGGACTAACAAAATCTAAAAATTTTCACACATTAAGAGTTATATTATATATATATATACATAGATATATATATCTATATATTAGGGTGGGTCGTTTTTTGACTTTTGCCTCTAATCGACTTCTAATAGTGAAATTATGCAGCCAAATTATGTCAATCTGAATTGTGTATAATATTATTGATTTATTTTTAGTTTTTGAGCCCATTTATATGTGGAAAAATTAGAGTGTTTGCAGTTTTTGCAAAACTTCGTCCATTTACGATTTGTTGTCAAGAGAAGAGATAATGGAATCTAAAAGTGAACTAATGCAGCTTTGCTTGAAGTCACAAAAATTTGAAATCCATAAAATTTAAGTTATTGCGATTTCTTCCCTAAAATTCGTGTGCAACACGCCCAAAATATTACTTTGGACAAAAACTGGAAAAATAAGACATGATTTATCATTTCAAGACTTGTAGGTACTTAAAAGTTTAATTTTGTTAAAATACAAAAATATGTACTTAGTTTTTTTTCAAAATTCATTTTTTAATTTTTTGAAAATTTTGTTAAACAAATATTACAAATATTACAGTAAGAAGGACTTTTGGAAATGTTGCCTCTAAGGGGGTAAAAATGGGGAAATAGTTTTTTGGTACTATTTTAACTTATCTTTTGAACCAAAGAATATAGAAAGGAAGTTTTTTTGTACTGCAATCAATTAATGTAAAAAAAAAAATATTGAACACGTATTTGGTACATTTTTGATTTCGGAGCCAAAATGGGTAAAAAAGGTACAAAATGATAATCTAACATCTCATAAAGTAATATGAATAGGAACAATGTGTTAACAGTGTTTTAATAATATGTACCGAAGTTAATTGGTACCATAAAAGGGGAACAAATTGGAAACGTTGTAACTTTTAAAGTAATAGGTATGGTATATATATGGTATGGTATATGGTATATATATATATATATATATATATATATATATATGACTCAGAAAGTAATTCTAAGCCTATTGGTATACTAAAAGATGGATCTAAGACAAATATTTCTATGCGTTACATACATCAGCACAAACTTATAATACCATTTTCAACTACGGTGGTGAAGGGTATAAAAAGAACTTTGTCAATATTTTAGAAAGCAAATGACTACAAATTCCGGGATGACAACCACTGATTAATTAAATTATGTCATTCTTACATATAACAAGTAAGAAAGTGCTATAGTGGATCAAGCCCGACCATACGATACCCATGCAAAAAATAAACTTATGGCCTCGTTCCGTAACACAAGCAAGTTCTTCACGAATGAGTTGATACTCGACGATTTCGTAAAAAAATTCAGGTTCTATGAAGTACTCGTCTAGATTACGTTTTGTTAGAGAGCTTTTTCTGTTTTAAAATTTGTTTGTTGCCAATATATTAAAATCTGAAAGCTTTGCCAATTTTTCATATAAAATTTTGGATTCAAAATAAAAAAGAAACCCCTTTTTCCTTTTTGTCAAAAAAAAAAAAATATTTACTCAAACTGAAAAATAAACAAAAATTTGTTAAGCAAAACTTTAGTTTTCGGAGTTTTTTTGAGGAAATTTCATAAACATTCTTATAAAATGTTTGTCAACGAAGTGAATAATGTGAAAATATATAAAACATCTTATATTCTTAAACGAGCAATAATTGTATATATATATATATATATATATATATATATATATAGAATGACTATCTCGAAAACGGCTCTAACGATTTTAATAAAATTTGGACAGTGGGTATCTTTTTTGATGTATAGGTCGAAAAAGAAGGGACTTTTGGAACTTTTGCCTCTAAGAGGGTAAAAACGGGTAAAAAGGGGAAAAAATCGAAAACGCTATATCTCCTTAAGTAATAGGTATAGAAACAAAATTTAAATTACGTTTTAAACAGCTATGAAAATAAACGGACAGGTGTTTGGTACTTTTTTGAAACTATGTCCGATAGGGGGTAAAAAAGGGTGAAAATAGTTTTTTTGGTACCTTTTTAACCCACTCTTATATTTTAAACTAAGGAATATAGAAAGAAACTTTGTACTGCAATCAATAGATGTGAAAGAAATTTTAAACACGTATTTGGTGCTTTTTTGATTTTGGGGCCAAAATGGGTAAAAAAGGGATAAAATGATAACTTAACATCTCAAAAAGTAATATGAATAGAAACATTATGTTAACTGCGTTTTAATAAAATGTACCGAATTCAATTGGTACCAAAGAAGTACCAAATATGCATATGGAACTTTTTTGAAATTAGGGGATAAAAAGGGGAAAAAATTAGTAATGTTATACCTTTTAAACAAATGAATGTTTGTCTGTATGTATGTTCTTTATGGAATAGTAAACTGTGCATTTGATCATGTTATGCTCTTTAGCGAAGATGTTGCGGATAAGCCGGCGAAGGTTTTAAAGTTGATAAGACTAATTTCCGATAGATGGCGTCACTGAAAATTACTAAAAATTAATGAAATCGTAAACTGTACATTTGATCATGCTACAATCTTTAAATCGTAAACTGTGCATTTGATCATGTTATAATCATAAGCAAAGTTGTTACGCATAAGCAAACGAAGGTTTCTTAGTTGGTATGAACAACTTCAGGTGGCGCCACTGAAAGCTACTTAAAATGAAATAAATCATAAACTGTGCATTTGATCAGACTATAATCTTTAGCAAAGTTGTTGTGAACGAGTCGACGGAGGTTTCTGTTGATATGACCAATTTCCAAAATTATTAAAATGAGTTAAACTGTAAACTATGCAAACTATGTGTTGGTCGGACAAAATAAATAAAATAATTCAAAATTAACTTTATAAAATGAAACATATAAAAACTTTAAAATTTGCCTCAAAATACTTATCATAAAGCTCCGAGCAAGGCTCGGTCAACCAGGTACTATATGTATATATCCAATATATTTTAGCCACCGAAAACTATAAGCCACGTGTTAAATGCTTCGAAGTCTTTAATTAATCCATTAAACTTGAAAGAAGCTTTAATTCGGAGGTTGCAACATTCGAAGTAATAAGTGATGACTTACTATAGTATATCTACAATGTGGTTGTTATGTGGAAATGCATGCTGTCCATGTACTACCAGATTTGGTAGAAATATGAAATATCATAAACCTTCTTGCGATATATTTATTGTGGGCACTTCAAAAGAAATTTATCGTTTAAATTTGGAATGAGGGAAATTTTTGCAGCCCTATGAATTGGAGGCTTTGTGCCTGAATTGTTGTGATGTTAATTCGGAACATGGTTTATTATTGGTAGGCTCAATACAAATTCATAAATATCTATGTAAAATTTCTTTTTAGAAATTAAATTTCTTTACGATTGATTTTTTCTCATCGTGTGTCTTTGACATAACAGAAGTATGAAATTGTCTTCCAGAACGACAAAAATTATACAAAGCTTTCTATTCTTACGTTTTCACTCAACCAAAAATGGCACTCGCGTTACAAAACACAAAACCAAATGTTTGTACCAGAGACCCGAAATAATTGTAATAATAACAATTTGGGTGGAAATAACAATTCGTAGTTTATTTTATAACTGTTACGGTCCCTGGTTTGTACTCATAGCACGAACATTTTTAAGTAAAAAGTTTTACAAAAGGAGGCGATTAAAATTGACATTATTTTTTAGATTTATGAGCGTTTTAGTGATATTTGTCTAATTTAGTGCGTTTTGATATAAGAGTTTGTATGGGAGCTATGTGGAAATGTGAACCGATTTCATTTGGTACAGTGATTTTGGTTTACATAAGCAGTATCTGTTTTAAATTTAATGAAAAACTATTGATATTTGGGGCCAAAATATCAATTCCAGGATGTGGAACCTATGGGAGGTACCATAAATAATAGACCGATTTTAACGAATTTCAATAGCCTTGGTCCCACTATCAAAAAAAAGATTTAAGCCAAATTTCATCAAATTGTCTTTAGAATAGCGACCTGCACTTTGATTACATGGTTTACATGGGGGTCCAGCCAGCCGTCCAACCAGACGGACGGACGGACTGACATAGCTAAATCCACTCAGAAAGTGATTATAGCAGGGACTGCAACGGTTATGACATTTATTTTATTGCTCAATTATAACGGGTATTTCTGATTTATATTATATCGCTCAAATTATACCGGGTATTTTTTATTTATATTTTATCGCTCAATTCATACCGGGCAAGTTTGATTTTTATCATATCGCTTAATATGTGACGGTTATTTTAATTTAATATTATATCAAGAAATGACCGCTTTTTATTTTGTGATTTTAATTTCTTAAACAATTTCTGAGCGATATCTTTTAAAAATGATTTTTTAGAGCAGGAATTTGATATTTTTATATAAAAATCGGAATTTTAAAATTTTCCATAAAAATAGGAAAACTTAAAAATTTCCCATCAAAGAAGGAAATATGGAAAATTTCCAATAAAAATGTTCAAATTAAAAATTTCCCGTAAAAATGGGATATTTTGAAAATTTCCCATAATGGGAAATTTTGAAAATTTCCTGTAAAAATGGGAAAATTTAAAAATTTTCCCATCAAAAAAGGGAAATTTTGAAAATTTTCCCATCAAAAAAGGGAAATTTTGAAAATTTTCCCATCAAAAAAGGGAAATTTTAAAAATTTTCCCATCAAAAAGGCAAATTTTAAAAATTTCCCATAAAAATGGTACATTTTGAAAATTTTCCATAAAAATGGTAAATTTTGAAAATTTCCCATAAAAATGGTAAATTTTGAAAATTTCCCATAAAAATGGTAAATTTTGAAAATTTCCTATAAAAATGGTAAATTTTGAAAATTTTCCATAAAAATGGTAAATTTTGAAAATTTTCCATTAAAATGGTATATTTTGAAAATTTCCCATAAAAATGGTAAATTTTGAAAATTTCCCATAAAAATAGGGAAATTTGAAAATTTCCCGAAAAAATGATAAATTTTGAAAATTCCCCATCAAATGGTAAATTTTGAAAATACCCCATAAAAATGGTATATTTTGAAAATTCCCCATAAAAATGGTAAATTTTGAAAATTTCCATTAAAATGGTAAATTTTGAAAATTTCCCATAAAAATTGTAAATTTTAAAAATTTCCCATAAAATCGGTAAATTTTTAAAATTTCTCATAAAAATGGGGAAATTTGAAAATTTTCCCGAAAAAATGGTAAATTTGGAAAATTCCCATAAAATGGTAAATTTTGAAAATACCCCACAAAAATGGTATATTTTGAAAATTCCCCATAAAAATGGTAAATTTTGAAAATTTCCCATAAAAATGGGAAATTTTGAAAATTTCCCATAAAAATGGAAAATTTGGAAAATTTCCCATAAAAATGGTAAATTTTGAGATAAAATGGTAAATTTTGAATATTTCCCGTAAAAATGGGGAATTTTGAAAATTTCCCAAAAATGGACAATTTTGAAAATTATCCATAAAAATGGGAAATTTTGAAAATTCCCCATAAAAATAGAAAATTTTAAATATTTCCCATAAAAATTAAAAATTTTGAAAATTCCCATAAAAATGGAAAGTTTTAAAAATTTCACATAAAAATGGTTAATTTTGAAAATTTCCCATAAAAATTAAAAATTTTAAAAATTTCCAATAAAAGTAGGAAATTTTGAAAATTTCTCATAAAAAACGGAAATTTAAAAAATTTCCCATAAAAATGGGAATTTTTGAAAATTTCCCATAAAAATTGTAGTTTTGAAAATATCTTTTAAAACGGAAATTTTGAAAATTTCACATAAAAATGCGAAATTTTGAAAATTTCCCATAAAAATGCGAAATTTTGAAAATTTTTCATAAATATGGAAAATTTTGAAAATTTCCCATTTTTAAGGGAAGGAAATTTTCAAAATTTCTTATTTTTATGAGAAATTTTCAAATTTTCCTATTTTTATGAAAATTTCCCGTAAAAATGAGAAATTTTGATAATTTTTCATATATATATATAATTTTTTTTAAGGGAAGGAAATTTTAAAAATTTCCTATTTTTATGGGAAATTTTCAAAATTTCCCATTTTTAAATTTTCCATTTTATAGGAAACTTTCAAAATTTCCTTTTTTATAGAAAATTTTCAAAATTTCCTATTTTTACGGGAAACTTTCAAAATTTTCTATTTTATGGGAAATTTTCATTTTTATGGGAAATTTTCAAAATTTCCCATTTTTAAGGGAATATTTCAAAATTGCCTATTTTTATGGGAAATTTAAAAATTTTCCATTTTTATGGAAAACTTTCAAAATTTCCCATTTCTAGGGGAAATTTTCAATATTTCCCTTTTTATGAGAAATGTTCCATATTTCCCTTTTTATGAGAAATGTTCCATTTTTATGGGAAATTTTCATAATTTTCCATTTTAAAATTTCCCATTTTTTTTTGGGAAATTTTCAAAATTTCCCATTTTTATGGTAAATTTTCAAAATACAGTATTTTTCGTTTAGCTGCACATTCAAGTTTGCACGAAAATTTGTGCACTTACGCAAAATGTGCTGTTACGCACAATTCGCTTAGCTGCATTATTTATGCTATAAAATGAATTCACTTACCTGCATAAATGTGCTCTTAAGTAAAAGTTAATTTTTATTGTAATAATAGAATAATTTAATTATTAATTTCAACAAAAACAAAACAATTCATTTAAAAACAAAAGAGATCATACATAAGTAAATTCACGTAGTAAGTTATACATACATATATGTACATAAGCAATTTATGAACTACATATACTATACATAAAGAAGTACATAAACTATATCGGATTTGTTTTTGAAAAATATCATTAGAGTTAACTTTTTTGCCTTAACCCACGTCTAGACGAGCAATATCTATTGCCGCAAGACATATATAGTACATATAGTACAAGACAAATATAGTACGTGTGTCTCGCTCACGCTCATGTAAAAGGCCTACATTGCGGCAATGTTATTGCCGTCGTGAAGACGGGGGTTTATTTTTCCTCAAAAAAGCGATTTTCAACAAAAATTTTGTTTTGTTTTTATGAGGCACTTAAAAGTAATATTTTATACTAAAAATAAACATTATTGAACATAAATCGAATGCTGTTATTCAAAATATGCACTTAAGCAAAATGCACGTACACGATTTTTTTTTCATACAAATATTAACCATCATACATAATACTTTGTATTTTGTGCAGATAGGCAAAAAATGCAGTTAAGCGAAATGCAGGTAAACGAAAAATACTGTATTCCATTTTTATGGGAAATTTTGAAAATTTACCATTTTAATAGTAATTTTACTTATTTTTGCAGTTATTTAAAACTAACCCATAAAAAATACTGCACATATGTTTAGCACAAATTAAACCAATATTTATTAAAAATCAAAAACAAGTTATTCATTTAAATTTATTTAAAAAAACCTAATATTTTGTGGGATATCCTTTATATTGTATAACTGCCGCACATCTTTTAGGCACACAAGAGTCAGGTATCGCTCATTTAAGATGAGTTATGAGGTGAACCGCGGTTTTTTAAAAATATATTTTTCAAGACAGTCTGGCCGGGGATCGAACTTGGAACCTCTGTTATGCTACGCGGATGACTAACCTGCTATACCACAGCGGTTCACAATCAATATATTTATAATTATAATATACACTATTTCGTTAGCGCTACAATTTCTATTGACATAATTACACATAAAAGTAAATTTATAAAATATAAATATAAATTACACTACACGTGTCCATTTAAGGGATCTAAAAGCTTTTTAAATTTCGTTCCTTTCCTTTTTTGTTCGGCACGTGTTCTTTTTACCTCTTAACTATTCGACCTAATTTTTAAAGAGTGCCGAAAACGTGTACATCTATTTTCACAAGAATTCAAAATGCATTAAAAACACAATTCCTAACCTTACATTTTTCCGTTTAAGCCCATTTTACCCATTTAATCACAAATGTTTGACATTTTTAATGTTTATCGATTCCGGTATAAATTTTATTTAAAATAAGTACCAACAATTTGTTTTTGCCTTTTTTACTATCTATTGGTCCATTTCCAAAGAAGCACGCCTCCCTTGTTTTCGTAGCTGATCCAAACCCAATTGCTCTTTTGTTTCTAATGCTTTTAGTTTTAAAGATATAATCATACTATTTTTCCCCCATTTTATACCTTATTTTACCAGCTGAATGGACCAATTTAAAAAAAAGTCCATTTATCTTTATTGTTGATCTTAACGCATTTTCATATCTGTTACTATCCCTTTCCGTTTAG